>SKCR01022870.1:0-77622 GCA_019454045.1 Zanthoxylum bungeanum
CTTCGGTTATATGCCGTGAGGGCGGTGTGTATTTGTTTTGCCTTGGTATTAGGGGTAGCTTGATTCCAGATGCCCTTTGTCGTTGTTCCTCCTTCTTTTATAGGTCTCTTGGTATGGTGTTCCATATATGTCCGTTGGAGTCGTTATTAATGAGAGTTTAATTCAGGTGTTTCATGTTCGATAACTGACGATCTTCTCCTCCTCTCGAAACTGTTGACTTCATGGTGGTATTTATGAATTCGGATTCTCTCTTGATTTCTGTAACGGGTGTCTGTTGGTATGTTTAATGGGCTTCTGGTCTTGCGGTGTAATGTCGTTTTTGCCCCTGGTGTCAATTTTGGCCCAAACACGCGGTTCTTATGTATTAGAAGATTGTGGAACAGTCTCATCCCTGATGAACTATTCGTGTTCCGTGAGGGGATCAGTGCCAGAAATAGTATCACTCTGATTTTCATCGAGTTCTACTTTCCTCCCACTTACCACTGCATTTAGGAATTCCTCTAAGGAAAACCGCATGGAGAACAACAAATATTTTGTTCTCTTGTGGGCTGTAGAAGTAATATTCATTGGTTTCCCTAGGATAACCAATTACAAATAGGCACTTATCCGATTTGTGTTCTAGTTTGGTACCATCCAAACGTTTAACATATGCCCAGCATTCCCAAATCTTCAGGAATGAGAAACCCGGTTTCCTTCATGTCCATATTTCATATGGAGTTTGTCCAACAGACTTTGACGGAACCTTATTCAAATTAGATTTGTCCAACAGACTTTCATATTTCTGGATCGTTTATGAGACCATTAATTCTTTAGCACGCGCTGACGCCTAGCTCAGCTGCTAACAGAACTATATCTAATCTAATTAGATTTGTTATCGATCCAAATAGCTTCTATTGCCGCCTCAGCTGCAGCAATAACCCGCATTTATTATTTATTCGGTAACAGTATCTTGCTTGGAAGATCTCCAGCTCACTGTTCTGTTATTCAAACTGTATAGTACCGTTTGTGACTTATAGTCGTTTTATCGGTTTAGGAAACTTGCAGTAGTGATCCCAGTCACTTCAAGTTCTCCTTCTCCACAGATTAAGACAGCATCCTTAGTTCTCTAAGATACTAACGGATGTTCTTAACATCAATCCAGTGACTATCACTTGGATTGGCCTGTTTGTGAATCCATATGCTCAAAGCGTATGAGACACCAGGTCGCGTACATTTTTCAATGTACGATTTCTCGGAGAGTTTTATCGAAAGCCAAGCTTTCACCGATTATTATTTTGGGAATATCATTTCCAAGAAATGACATATATTATCATTATTTTTATAGGAAATTTACTATCAGTGCGCTCCCACTAACCCTCTTATATACACAAGAATCATTTCGTTTTGAATTAAATCATACTCCATTATGATTACATCAAAATGATAATTCTATGAACTCAATGTTTGCTTCAATCCAAACATGGATCGAATAACCCGCAAACCTTGTTTGCTAGTTTTAGTGTGACAAAATCGACAGAATGTTATAAACATCCTCCAAAAGGTTTCCTTTGAAGGAAAGCGATTTTCCCGTTAAGCTGACATATTTCATAAATGAAACATGCAGTATTAGCAAGCATTATCCAAATGGATTTACCGTGGCAACAGTTAAAAGGTTGAATCGAAATCAACACAATGTTGATAACGATACCTTTCCGCTAAAAGCCTAGCTTTATACGTTGGTATGTTGCCATCAATGTATGTCTTCCTTGAAGACTTATAAGTACCAATATGCAAAATGCCTTGCGGTACATCAACTAGTATCCAAACATAGTTGATATACATGGAATCTATTTCGGATGTTCTGGCACTTTGCCATAACCGGGAGTCGATACCTTGTATCACTTCCTCATACGTAGTCAGTTGGTATACCTCAATAAGATAAACATCTTTATAAGGTGAGATCAGAAACCCATACCCCAAGTTATTTTCTGACTCTCTCCGACATACGTGGTTCTTATGTATTCGAAGATTACTGGTACAGTTTCATCCTTGATGAACTGTTTGTGTTCCATTAAGATTCGGTGCCTGGAATAGTATCACTCCAATTTTCATCGAGTTATACTATCCTCCCACTTACCACTGCATATCAGTATTCCTCTTAGGAAAACCGCATGGTGAGCAACAATCTAATTGTTCTCTGGTGAGATGTATAAGTACAATACTTTGGTATCCCTAGGATAACCTACAATTGGAACTTATCCAATTTGGGTTCTAGTTTGGTATCATCCAAACATATTCCCAGCATTCCCAAATTTCAGGAATGAGAAACCTGGTTTCTTTCCTGTTCATATCTAATATAATATCTGTCAAACAGATTTTATGGAACCTTATTCTAAATAAGTTCTGCACTGTTTAAAGCTTATCCGTTGAAGGAAATGGTAGCTCAGAGCGACTCATGATTAACCTTATCATGTCCAACAAAATCCGGTTAGTCATTTCGGACACACCGTCAAACTGACGTGTTCCGGGAGGAGTCCTCATTTGAAAGAATACTTTACTCTTTCAAGTATATTAGAAACTTATTGCTTAAGTATTTTCATTACGGTCTAACCGTGATGGTTTAATACTTTAGCCGATCTGTTTGTCTATTTTCGTGTCGAAACTTAAAAGTTTCTGATTTGTGTTTCAAAAGAGACACATAACCATAACGCGATGCCACATCCGTAAAGGTCACGAAATATTCATATCCACATCTAGCCTAGCTAGACATGGGCCCATTTGCTTCACTATGAACTATGGCTAACAGATCTGTGGCATTTGCACTTTTTACCAAGTAAACAGTGTTTTAGGCACTTTGCCCAATAAACTAGATTCGTAGACTTTATTTGAATGGAATCAAATCAGTCCGAGTACCCACTCTTCAAAAGTGTGGATATACGATTCTTGTTTTAGTTGTGTCCCAGACAACAATGCCACATCAGTTTCTTCTGATCAAATCAGTTTGAGCTGTTTGTTTGTCATGTTATATATTTGAGATTTATATTCAAAATATAAATTATGTTATTCAAATCTAATGTGTTTATCTTAATATCATCTTTATATAATAAAATACTTTAGTGTTCTAGAATATAAAGGTTCACCCGCAGAGGGTTAAACACTGATATAAAGATAATGTTTCTAGTGAAACTAGTTATATTATAACAGTTTCCTAATTTAAGTACACACATGAAGGTAGTTCCTAAACTTAGGTATCTACGGTTGAAACAACCACTTTCGTCCCGTTTCCAATTCGCAGATTAATCTCAACTGAAGTCAGTATCCTGCTAATAGCAGATTCTGAACATCAGTACATATATTTATGTATCACACTAAGTATTTAAAATCTAATTTTAATACTAGTAGTGAATATATTTATGAAAAATATATTTGAAGTCATAGCCTTGCTCGTTCTTCAATACCTTCATGTCTGCTTTGTCGAAACGGCAGTCACGCTTCCGCGATCCTGTTTGCTACATTTAGGCAGACATTTTAGGATATGTCATTTATCTTCCCAGAAGATTATAATGATTTTTCCTTTGCCCTTTTCATATTCCAGAAGCCTTTGGCCAAGCTTTCGGGTTTCTAGAATATCGAAGTAAGGTGCGCCTTGCGCTACTTGCCTTATTGCAAATTTTGACTTTGTCTCCTTGAGAATAGTCATTAACTCTCCAAGGGTTAAGTATTGTAATTTTAGTACTTCTAAAATCTAAACATAGATTTATGAAGATCCTTCAAATTCTGTATCATACTTTAAGGATCTAATCCTTAGTTCTGATTCATAAATTAAGGAGTCTACTACGACAAGCTCAATGGATTAAGCACTAAAGTTATCATCACATAAATCTTCCAAAGATTATGCTCTACTATTTGCTTAACTACGGGCTTAGGCATAATATGTTATTTTATCAAATAAAGTAACTTATTATTTTCCAGGACCATCCTAAAATTTATTCCCAATTTGAAAATTAAACCATTTAAATACATTTTCCCTAGGATTATGTTTTAAATGTCAATCTTTCAATTTTATCTTGATTTTAATAGTCCAACTATTTAATCAACGATTTTGGAACTATTATTTATTATAATGATTACAATAGTCCAACTATTTAATCAACTATAATTTAATAGATTAAAGTCAATTATATTGATTACTATAATCCAATTATAAAATCAACTATAAATGAATAGTTTGAATATAGTCCAACTATTTATAAAACAACATTTAAATATTAGTCCAACTAACATTTAATTTATTTGACGAATGATATTTGTTTTGAGCGCGTATGGCAAGTAATTAAACGAATTTTGCAAATTCAATTCTTGCCTCCCACTATTTTTCGGCGAGCCTCTAACCCTCTGTCGAGTACTCGGGAAACCGTGTTTCCTAGCAGGCTAGGATCCCGTTAAATATCACACAATCTTGACTTTGGCCAACAAATTGTATGATAATTAACTAGGTAGATCTCTAAGATCAATTGGATCCAATCCAATTCCTAGATCCAGTAGGGGGACATCCAAGTCTGAAACATATATCTTATATATGTCAATACATCCAATGTATTACCTAACCTTTTTCCTCTGAATCAACTAAGCCTTGGCTTTGGAACAACAAACTTAGTGATATCAGTCAAGCGCGACCCATTGACCATGGAAAGCTTCGTAATCAATGTGGATGGACAAGAAGTGGTCTTGACTTTGGCCAACAAACCACAACTTGGACAAGACACTGACATGGAACAAAGCTTTCGTGATTCAAACACATCCTCGACGGACAAAGGCCTTGACTTTGGCCAACAAGCCAATGCCAGTCTCGGATCTTGAGTGAGAATCACTCAATGGAAGGAAAAACGCTTAATATTGTTTGAGGGTTTTTCGCGTGCAAATTGGCAACCAATTTATTATCTTTGTTAAGGTCTCATCATCATACACCCTTAAACATGCATTCTAAACACATAATAAAGCGCATATGAATAAAATAATAATGATATGCGGATGGATACTTTACACATTGATCCTATATCAAATCTTTCCCTTTCTCTCTCCCGCTAGCACATGTATTACTTCTACCCGTTACACTACACTTCTAAAGAAACCTCATTTACATTTAGGGGAATAGGTGAGAAGAGAATACAAAGAATAAGGAGGTAATAAGGCTGGACTCGCAGGTCCAATTTAATAAATCAAATTTATTACAACAATTTCTAAAATTGTCCCACCCATCTAATATCCATCTGATATACATTATTCATGCATCGCAACCATGTATTCATACAAGCATGTTATCAATCCATCTAATCAAATTAATTAATCTGATAATTAATGACCATCCAATGTTCAAACAACGATTTGATTTTGCTCGAGTCAAACTCGTTTTGCGAATAAGTACATAAAGTACGAATTCTAGAATTAAATTAAACTACATAATTAAATCCAATTCAATTTTATTTAATATTAATTCGCTATTTAATTCCAAATTAATATTACACTTTATTAATGAACTTTTACGACTTAAATTCCAAATTTAATCGTTACGGGTCTCAAAGCCCGATTAACGTCCAACGTCAATTTAATTAAAGTCCAATGGGCTTTTAATTAATTTCTTTAAGGCGTGGACTTTTGGTCAACTCGGGTCAAACCGATAACCAAAGTCCAATCCGGGAATTACCCCATAAGCCTAGAAATCAATTTAAGCCCATTAGGCCCAATTAAACTTTAAAGGTCCATTAAGTTGCATTTTGGGCTTTATGGAGGCGATTTTGGGCCCAATTGGATCCAACCAATTTAGCCTAAACCCAACTTGGTACAACCAAGCCCAATAAGCCAAATAACAACTTTAAAGGCCCAAATCCAATTTTAAGCCCATTTAACCAAACACAAAAATTCCAAATTTAATGTTTAATTAAACTAAAGTGTATTAACATAATTAATCACCCAAATCAATATTTCCAAAACACCAAATTAGTACTAATTAATCATGCCATCAATAACAAAACATGTCCAACACATTTTATCAAAAATCAAACCCAATTCATGCTTCTAATGTCTCGGCAATATAGGGCAATTTGTGTCCAATTAGGTTTCAATCCAATTAAATCATCAATCGACATTACCCAATCGATTTCAACTCATCCAATGATCAAAATCAAAAAATTCCAAGACTTAGGGCATCAACATACATTCGGCCAAGCTAATGTAATTGGGGAAAATTTTTCCAATTCAAAATTCATCAAATTGACAATGCATAACACCATGTTATCATCAATTAAGCATACTCAAACATTCAATTTCATCCAAATATGCTCAAATCAAAAAGCCCCAAATTTTACCCTAATTCATGTTTCATGCTCAAATGACTCAAGATACCATTTGTTGGTGTTTTCTAAAACATCCCAAGGATCATTATCAAGCAAGAAACAAGTATGAATACACATCAAATGAGGTGCGGAATTATACTCACAATGAACGGATTGGATGCATCGAAGAATAAAACTCCATTTCCTTCCTCTGTCAAGCTCGGTAAACTCACTGGTTTGGGCTCCAAGGATTCGGTAGTCCACTGTTCTTCTTCCTCAACGGTCATGGTCCTCCATTGTTTTCTTCAAGCTCCAAGCTTCCAAAATGGATTCCAAGCTCACGAAATCACTGCCCTATCACCTTGGTATGTCTCCTAGAGTGTGCTGGCACTTTGATTTTGCAACAAAATCACCTCTTTTCTTCCTTGTGTTTCACGGTGATGAACCAAAAAAGAAGAACAAGAATCGGTCCAAGACCGAGAGAGAAAGAGGAGGGAAAAAGAGAGAGAAAGAAATGTGTAAAAAAAAGTTAATTGTTTTCTAAAAACAATTAAATATATACCATAATTCTTTTTTCAAAAAAGTCAAGCATTAAATGCTTGTCATCATCTCACATCAACTCACATCAATTAATCAATCAATTATCACATCACTCAAAGTGACATGTGATTTGACGCTTGATGTGACTAATGATTTGATGCTTGATTTGACTTGCGTGCCGCACTCGAATTCGAAATGCGAATGCACTCGCAAACAATCCCGGGCTCGGGTTGCTAATTCCAAATTAACAAATTTTCCGTTGCGACGCAATTAAATGATTACACCTAACGAAATCACTATTCAGGTCGCTAACGAATTAATTCTAAATTAATTCGTTCGCCCGAATTAAAATCTAATTTTAATTCCGCGTCGAAATACAATTTCGTATAATATATCGAATATATTAATTTATCGATTAATTCCAAATTAATCGTTCTCTCTCTTTAAATGATATTTTATCCCAGATAAAATATCTCCGTAATTAATCCCAGATTAATTTTCTCTCTCCTCTAATTAATCCCAGATTAATAAAGTGCGAGTCATACGTCATTGGTGAATCTTCGGGAAGCGACCCATGAGATCCCCGGATATGTTGGCAGTAAATCGGGTCGTCGGACTATCCGAACACGTAAGTACCTAGTACTACGTTTGTACCGATTTACAAGACAAGGTAGGCTTCTAGCAAAGCGTCATGCCTACCCAATTCTCCAGAAACATGCTTACAGGAATAAACGATCTATATCAGGCGTAGTATACGTAGTATTGTGTATGTCGATCCAGTATCGGATGATCACGTGTTAGGCCTGGGGCTGGAATTGTGTCTGCCCCGTACGAAGCACATGTCGGATTTCTGGTGACTAGTCTCTATAATCAAATAAACCTGACCTTGTCATTTTATCCCGATAGCTGCAGCATTTAAGAGAACCGGTCCCGTATCCTACGTGACCATCATCTCCACTATGACTGGAGTGATACTTTCGTCTTGACATCACACCCAACACACTACGATTCTCAATATACCCAGCATTGGCGTACATAGAACCTGTTAAAGTCTTGGACGACCGCAACCAAAGTATATTGATTGTCGCAAGTATTAGCGGTGCAAGTCTCAGGTTAAGACCAAATACACCTACCCAGATTTCGGACTTCCATAGACACATAGTCATACTACCAATAAAATTCCGAGGGGGTCTATCCAGAGCGAAGCTGTTTCCCGTACCATCGATAAAACACAACCTCCTATTACACTTGCATGAGTATCCTATACCCAAATATATGAGAACTATGTTGTTGTGCCCTCACAACGCGCACAAGTGTAATACTAGTCTTTTACGTATTTATCGATGTCCAATCTCGATAATACTCTGACTAGGGATATTTAATGATTTATCCTTCGTGGACTGATACTGTCTCATATCATTCTCAATCCAGGAACAAATCACAGGGACCTCCTATCATTTATATATCATTTACATAATTTGTACAACAACACCATGATCTGTACAAATAGTGACGCTATGGGTCATAATTGTCCAACATGCCCCGTACGAAGCATATATCGGATCACTAGCAACTAGTCTCTTTATGATCGGAAAGTCATGACCAAGTCATACTTCCCTGATGGCTATAGCACTTAGAGTACTAGTTTTGTATCCCTGTGTGATCATCATCTCCATATGACTGAAGTGATACTTCATTCTTGACATCACACCCAATACACTACGATTCTCAGTATACCCAGAAGAGGCGTACACAAAACCTGTTAAAGCCCTGGACGACCAAAACCAAAGTATATTGATTGTTGCAAGTATTAGCGATGCAAGTCTCAGGTTAAGCCTAAATACACCTACCCTGATTCGGATTCCCATAGACACATAGTCATACTACCAATGGGATTTCGAAGGGTCTATCCAGAGCGAAACTGTTTCCGTACCATCGGTAAACAGAACCTCTTATTACACTTGCATGAGTATCAAATACCCAAATATATGAGAACTATGTCGTTACGCTTCCATAACACGTACAAGTGTAATACTAGCCTATTCCGCATTATCGATGTCCAGTCTCGATAATACTACGACTAGGGATATTTAATGATTAAACCTTTGTGGATTAATACTGTCTCATATCTTATTAATCTGGAACTAATCTAAGGACTTTTATCATTTATATATTCGAGTAATCCAATTACAAATGATAAAAGAGCAATTTCCTTTGTCACATAGTTAATTTGTACAACAACACCATGTTCTGTACAAATAGTGATGTTATGGGTCATAATTATCCAACAAGAAGTACCCCCGCCGAAAAGAAAAATGAGAGGTCATACTGTGTGCATCATAATCTGAGTGGGCACACGATGGAAGAATGCAGAGATTTGTCGGAACAGTTGGAAACTTTGACACATAATGGCTATCTGAACGACTACATTGACCGAGAAGCCATATTAGCCTGGTAAAAAGGGAAGCTGAGGTCGATGTTCACTATCACGGTGGGGGAGAACATTGGTTGGGGACTCAAACTGGGCAAGAAAGAATTATTTTTGGATAAGGGGGTCAGAAGTTCTAACAACGGAGAAGGCCCTGAGGATCTAAAGCGGTCGATCCATCCCGATCATGTTTACAGAGGAGGATGCCAAGGGCGTAAGCTACCCTCATGATGATGCACTGATAATCAAATTTGTTGTGGGCGGAGCCGAGGTGGATAGAATTATGGTAGACCCTGGCAGTGCAGTAGATATAATCTCCAAAAAAGCCTTGGAATGATTGGGAGTGGAATACACCATTTTGACCCAGGATGCTACACCACTGTACGAGATTGGAGGCACAACTATCATCCCATTGGGTCGGTTACAGTTGGCTACAACAATTGGAACAGCCCCCATACTCAGACCATGATGATGGATTTCACAGTGGTCGATTGCCTTAGTAGCTATCAGGTTATTATGGGCCGGCCCTTCATGATGAAGTCAAGGGCGGCTGTCTCTTGCTATTACTTGAAGTTAAAGTTCCCGACTCGGGGGGGAGTTGGGGTGGTTTGTGGGAGTCAGAAGATGGCAAGGAGTTATGTTTCCACCGTCTCCAAGGAAACGCTCTATATCAAGGAGGGAGGCAAGAAGAGAAAATAGAGAGAGGAAAAAGACGAATGGGTCGAGTCCCCAAACCCTCGACCCAAGGAGCCCGCTCAGTAGAGGGCATGAGAAGAGTTGGAGCCGGTAGAGCTCTTTATCCCCGGAAAGATAATAAAGGTAGGGGTAGGTTTGGAGAGGAACTTGAAGCAGAGGTTGCTCGGGTTTCTAAAAGGGTATGCAGATATTTTTGCTTGGGGGCATGGTGATATGCCCGGGATTGATCCAAGATTCATCGCCTAGCAGTGGACCGAGCTCACAAACCAGTTAAACAGGATAAAATGATCTTCAATCAAGAGCGCTACGAGGCGATAAGGGCAGAGATCGAGAAGTTGTTAAAAGCTGGCTTCATCAGGGAAGCGAAGTACCCTGAATGGGTATCTAATGTGGTTTTGGTGAAGAAGGCCAATCGGAAATGTGTAGACTTCTCTGAACTCAACAATGCCTGCCAGAAGAATAATTTCCCACTCCCAAAGATAGATCAGCTGGTGGACTCCACGGCATGTCATGGACTGCTCAGTTTCATCGATGCCTTCTTAGGTTATAATTAGGTCAAAATACACCCTGAAGACGAGGAGAATACAACCTTCATCACTGACCAGGGTCTGTATTGCTACAAGGTAATGACCTTTGGGTTGAAGAATGTCGGGACTACTTATCAGAGGTTGGTGAATAAGGTTTTCAGTCCCTCATCGGAAAGACCATGGAGGTTTATGTCGACGACATGATAACCATGACTAAGAAGCCAGAACATGAATAAGACTTCAATGAGACTTTTGAATTGCTGAGGAAGCATAACATGAGACTGAATCTAGACAAGTGTGATTTCGGGGTGTCCTCGGGCAAATTCCTGAGGTATATGGTCAGTGCTCAGGGCATTAAGGCCAATCCACAGATGATCAAGGCTGTTTTGGATTTGAAATCTTCGAGGACAGTCAAGGAGGTGCAGAGTCTGACAAGTCGGGTGGCAGCACTGAACCGGTTCATCTCCAAAAACACCGACAAGTGTCATAACTTCTTCAAGCTGATTAAGAAGGCCAAGAATTAGATCAGCTGGACGGCCGAGTGCAATAAGGCATTCAAAGAATTGAAGTAGTATTTGGCTCAACCTCTTCGATTAGCCAAATTGACCCCATATGAGACCTTGTTCCTGTACTTAGTTGTTTCTGAATATGTTGTGAGCTCGGTGCTAGTACAGGAAATAAACAAGATCAATAGGCTAGTGTACTATACTAGTAAGGCCTTGCTAGATGCGGAAACCAGATATCCGGCCCATGAACTGGTGGCTCTATCTTTAGTCACGGCAGCACGGAAGTTGCGGCCCTATTTCCAAACCCATCCTATTGGGGTCTACAATGGCCACCCCTTAAGACAGATCTTGCATAAGCCAGAGGTTTCGGACCGATTGGTGAAGTGGTCGGTCGAGTTGAGCGAGTATGATATATCTTACCTGCCTAAGGTGGCAATCAATGGGCATGCTTTGGCAGATTTTGTTGCTGAATTCACAGGGCCTCAAGTCTTGGTTGTAGCAGAATAGTGCTGTGGGGCCGGGATGATCCTCTAAAACAGTGAAGGGGATGAGCTGGTGTATGCTTTGCGATTTTCCTTTGGAGCAACCAACAATGAGGCCGAGTATGAAGCTATTCTGGCCGGGCTGAAACTTTGCATGGCAGTTGAGGATGTGACAGTAAAAGGTGACTCCCAACTGCCCATCTAGCAACTGAATGTCGAGTTCCAAGCAAGGGAGCCGAACATGATCGCCTATCAGACCGAGGTGAAAAAAATAGTTGGAGGGATGGGTAATGTGTTGTTCTAGCAAGTTGGTCGGGAAAGCAATCACCAGGTAGACTCTCTAGCCCGACTGCATCATTTATTAAGTGAGGAACCCCTCGGACTATCCCTTTGGGTTGTTTGCAGATGAGGAGTGTAGGGGAACAAGAGGTTATGAAAGTAAAGGTGGAGGGAAAAGCCTATTGGATGGACCCGATCAGGAATTATTTGGGGAGGTAGAAGTGCCGGAAGACAAGGAGAAAGCCAGGAAGCTAAAGTACCGGTGTACCAAGTTTTGTTTAATAGATGGGGTTTTGTATCGGAGGGGATATACGACGCCATTCCTGAGGTGTCTTGGACCCAATGAAGCAGACTATGTACTCGGGGAAATACATGAAGGGATTTATGGTAGCCATGTCGGAGAGCAGTCGATTGCACATAAGGCATTGAGGTAGGGATTCTTTTGGCAAACTATGCATCAGAACGGATCTATGGTAGCTCGGGCATGCGGTGGGTGTCAAAAGAATGCCAACATATCACACCAGCCACCCTAGCAATTGACTACACTAGCTAGCCCGTGGTTGTTTGCCCATTGGGGGATAGATATCATTGGGCCAATGCCAGTTGGTCGACATCAGGCCAAGTACACAATTGTCGCCATTGATTACTTCACTAAGTGGGTGGAATCCGAACCACTGTCTACCATTACAGAGAAGAAGGCAACAGACTTTGTCAGGAAAAATAATATTTACTGGTTCGGGATTCCCCGAGCTGTTATACTGATAATGGGAAACAGTTCAACAGCAATGGTTTCAGGAAGCTTTGCGAAGATCTCCAGTTTGCACTAAAGTTCGCTTCACCTGCTCATCCAAAGTCTAATGGGCAGGTTGAAGCAACTAACAAGACGATCAAGGCTAACCTGAAGGCGAGACTTGGGTCTTGCAAGAGTTTGTGGGTCGATAAGCTACCACAAGTTCTGTGGTCGCATCGGACAACCTACAAAGACTCCACGGGCGAAACCTCATTTTCTTTGGCCTATGTTTATGAGGTCGTCATCCCAGCAGAGATCGAAGTGCCACCCACCGCATAAAGCATTTTGAGGCCGGGCAGAATGAGGAGCTCGTCAGGAACCATCTCAACTTGGTAGAGGAGAAAATGGAGAGGTCGGTAATCAAGATTGTCGTCTATCAACAGAGGATGGCCTATTCTTACAATAATAAGGTCAGGGTGTGATCTTTTTTCCGGAGAATGAAATGTAAAAAAGGTTACCAGTAGTCAGCCATTAGGACTAAGCCGCATAATGATAACGTCAAGGATGGGTGACACTTACACGCTGCCACTCATAAACGAACAAGTTCATCCTAAAGAAGGTGTGGTAGTTGTTCGACCTGCCAAATATTCAGACTTAAGGACACGATAGTCGCGATGAAATGGCAGGCGAATCGGTGTGCTGGGGGCACTCAATCAGTTTCCATGAGTGCCACCCGCTTATTATGTAGTGTCCACCTGGGCAAGGTAGAGAGAGAAGAAGTTGATGGTGGACCACTAGGAGATCATGGTGCAAGTTGTTGACCGATACATGTATTGTGTAGAGATACTTTCAGAGAGCTCGGTGTGGAGGAATTCCGTTAAGTTAATCAGAAACATCGAAATCAAGTTCAGACCGGAAGAATACTATTGGACAACCACATAAGAATCAAAAACGTATTGTAAGCCTCTCTTGAAATGACCTGTAAAGAGTTGTAAGAAGGGCAGTAGATCCCACGAATATGAATAAGACTTTCCTCTTTAAAATAAAACTTGTCCACTTTACTTTTTTCTTATTTGGATGGGAAAGACGTCTTCAATATTTTTGAGATATGCTCGTGGAGAAAGGGTGCTCGGAACCTAGAGAAGACGCCAAGCCCGTGGCACGCCAATCCATGTTGTCATTATCAAACCCCCGGATAGAAGCACTCTGACCTAGGTACCTTCATTTTTTATGATCCAGAATTCATGAAGGGATGAAGTACATGCGGGAAAAACGCGAACCCCTCGTCGAACGCCAATCTCTAGCATCATTATCAAATCCCCGAGGCTGGATCGTTACTACCCCTTGACTTGTATTTTTGAGGAAGGAACTTGGGTAAGCCGAACACAGGGAAGATTCTCCCGTTGTGAGTTACCTGGCCAATCCCGTTGAGTACCACGAGACGCATAGCACGGGGACGGACGAAGTGCCTCTGTAGCTTTTCACGGCCTCGGGTAAGCCGAACTCGGGGAGGTTTCTTCCCCCGAGAGTTGTCTGGCTGATCCTGTTGAGAACCATCATGAGCATGGTACGCGTACGGCCAAAGTGCCTTTGTGACCCTTGTAGCCTTGGGGTGGCTGAGCACGGGGAGTTTTCTTCCCCCCGTGAGTTATCAGCCGAACCATTATGAACCATTAGGCACACGGTACGGGGACGACCAAAGTGAATCCATGACCCTTATTGCCTTGGGGAGGCCGAACACGGGGAGGTTTCTTCCTCTTTTTATAGACGGCTCGGGATAATCTCAGCTGTTGGATCCCATTAAGGGGCTCGAATGGGCTCCACGTGTATAAGCTTTAATCTCATCGTTCAATTTCGACTAGACGAACGAGATTAGGAAACCATTCAATTGGCTCGTAGTCAGTCGGCTACTTTCATTTTGGCGAGAATACCGTGGATGAATGACAAGTGTCACGATAGGAGTGAAACTAAGGAAAACCCTAATGAGATTCAACGGGAATTAAAAGTAGTAATGATGACTGACGGTTCCTAAGAGGCTGCATTCGGAAGGGTGGAAGGGGTATTTACAACAGGCCATCAGCGTCGTTTGGGTCGGTGTCAAGAGTTTCATGACCCGGACACATGACGATGACAAGGCCGAGCAGATCAGTTACCAAGCAAGTTCATGTAGTTTTCTAAAGAAAGCAGCAGCACAAAACTAACCAGCATCCTCCTCGCCTGTATAGTTTCCGGCTCCAACTCGCATACTCGTTGGAACCGAGAACTAGGGGACAGATGTTGATGGTGATTCTTTGGGCCTAAATGTTGGCAACGGATCAAGAAGGGTAGGAAGGTAATTTCAAAGCTCAGAACACGGTAGTCCGAGAATCTTAGTCAATGGAACAATGGTCCAGCTAAATGGATGAGCTCGGTCTATATTCTTTGACTGACCTGGGGAGCGTGTTTGTTCACAAAGATCAGTATCCGAGAATTTCGAGTCCGGTCCGACCAGTATAGCTCGGAAGGGCGAGATAGTCTCAGCTCAGTCATTCAACCTCGTGGATGAGGGTGGTTTAGTATTGCTCAGGACAGGATTTTCAGTATAAGCACAGCTCGAGAACTTACAACCTTCATAAAGCTTAGACGTGGCAGGGGCAACTTGATGATTCTCCTCTGACACACGCCATCAAGTGAACGATTGGATACATGCTGGCATCATAATTGTTGCATGTTGCAGCACCCAAACAGAGCGATTTAATGAAATTTCAAATGGCAGGTTTCACTTTCGGTAGTGGCATGGTTTTATTTTCGGCAGAGATAGACTAATGTGGTTGACGTCACGAGGATGGTGGAACAATAGTTATTTCCCTTAGTATTTAAAGAGGTTGTGAGCATTTTTTAGGGGGTTAGCTAATTTATTTTCAGACATTACTTGTAAAAACAGTGAGAAAACACTAGCTCGGCACTACCCGACCACCTATAAAAAAGAGGTCGGCCAAGCCCGATCAAGTTATAGAATCAGACTTTTTCCTTGTTCTCGTGGACGTAGGTTGGATCCATTTCGCCAAACCACGTAAATTATTTGTCGATCTTTTTGTTTTGTTCTCGTTTTCTGCTAAATTTCCTTTTGATTCCCAACAAACCAAATAAATTCATAATTGAGGGAAAATTGTTCGAGAAGTGAGTTTCCGGATTTGTCCCTGGAATGAAAATCAGTCGTCAACAAGTTATTTAATAAAATTTCGACTGTTACAAGCTTCAAGTAAAGTTGATGGTGATGTTTTGCAAAGGTTTAAGCCATTAACTTTGGGAGTGCCACTTCTCCCACCCCCAACAGCCCCACCCATTTGTCTCCCTCTCAAATTTATAAAAATATCCTCTTCTTTCACAAAAATATCCCCTCCCCAAATTTATATATATAAAAATATATATTAATTTAAAAATAACATATATACTTATTTCATTTTATTAATTAATTTTTTTATTTTTGTTAAATTTATATTTTTTTGCTCTTTATATATCTATTTAATTTGTATATTTTAAGTGTAACTTTTTATATTGTTATTTATACTTTTTTAAATATATATTTTTCTAATATACATGAGAATATTTTTATTATATATAAGTAGTGTTAAATAAATTAATAAATAAAGAATCAAAAAAATTAAATAAATAAATGAACACAAAATAAATAACAATAAATAAGAAATTTGTAATATTTATTAAACAAGTAAAAAATAATAGATGTATAAAGAGCAAAAAAATATAAATTTGTAAATTAGTGTGTGTGTGTGAAATAAGTATTATTTTGTAAATTAATTATTTGTAAATGAAATAAGTATATATGGCGACTAGGGGTATTATTGTGTAAAGGGGGGAGATTTTTGTAAATTCATGAGGGGCACCGGGGTGGGGCGTGTCAGGGGAGGTGGGAGAAGAAAAATTTTAACTTTGGCTTGGACACAATTATGGATTCCTCTTTTCATTCATAGTATGTCAAAAAGTAAGGGTGTTTAAAGGGTCTGGTCAACTCGCGACTCAATTCGACCCGACTCGATCCGTGCGAGTTTCAAAAAAAAAAGGTGAGTTTTTGGGTTAATTCAACCCGACCCGAATTTTACAGGTTGGGTCACGGGTTTGATATTAAAACATGACATGATCCAAAACTATAATATTTTTATTATTTTTCTAAAACATGACATATCTGAAAATAATTTTATTATTTTACAGGTTGGGTCACGGATTTGATATTAAAACTAATATTTGTATTTCAAAATAATTAATTCATTTAAAAAATTATATTTTTCGTCGATCCGACGACCCGATCGGATTTCACCTCTCAAATTTCGGATTCGGATTTCACGACCCATGTGACCCGATCCGATCGGGTCTCACAAATTTCAAAAAAAAAAAAAAAACCCGACCCGCACCTATCAAAAAGTGATAAATCTAGTCTTTAACAGGAAGGGCAACAAGGCCGTGATAAGAATAATTATTGATGAAATTAAGAAAAAAGTAGCAAAAATAGAATACTCCAAATTTTATTATATGCCTAGATAGTGAAATATAATTGCTCATTCTTTAGCTAAATTAGCTGTTGATGTATCTATACCTGTTATATAGAAAGGAAATTTTCCTTCAGAAATCACGAGTATTGTAAATTTGTCAAGGCAGTGAAAGTTTATTTTTTCCTAAAAAAAGACCTCGTGGCTTTTGATTGGTCTATATATACGCTCTTCTTTCACATTGTAAAATAGTTTTGAAAACAATCTATATAAGAAATAAATGAAAATAGCCCAAAATTGGTATTTAATTAGTCCATTTTCATGCTCTTCATTCACCATGTAAAACAATTTAATTAAAGACAAAATATAAATAAATCATGCTAACCTTGTCGGGAAAAAATATGTTTCCTATGTTTTTTAATTGTGCATACTGGTTTCATAAACTTGTTCAAGATTTCATGTTTTGGATTGATTTTAATTAGAAATTTTATTTGTTTGATAAATAAGTTATTTAATTGAATTTCTCTTTAAAAAATAATAGATTTTAAGTGATAAAATGGATTTATTTTTTTTAATAAATAATAGTAGAGGTGACATGCAGTTTTCATTTTGTACGTTAACAATAAATCATGCTTATCTTGTCGAGGAAAAAAAAAAAAGTATGCCTTTTGATTGGTTCATCCCCATGTTTTTCGTTCACCATGCAAAACAAATCAATTAAAACTTACTTTAGACAAAGCATGCCAGGTTTTTTATTTGTGTATATAGCGTTGGGGCTGAAACTGAAAAAAGTGTCCGACTTTGTAAACATGTTCGACATTTCATCTTTTAGGTTGGTTTTTTATTAGGGTCTTTGTTTATTTAATGGGCGCGTCTGTGGTACCTTGGGTATCACATACCCAAGGGTTGTCTACCGTTGGATTCACTTTGAGTGAATCCAACGGTAGATTTTTAAAAAATTAAAAAAATATATAATTAATTAAAAAATAAATAAATAACCCGTTTAACCGGTAACTATCTCGTCAGTCGTTTACTTCACATAAAAATCTCCAGGTCAGTCCACTCGTTCTCTCTCTCTCTCTCGCTCGCAGTCATTTTCCATTTCCAAATCGCCGACGATGAGCGACGATCACTTGCAACTCTTCGTCGACGAGACCACTTTCTACAACCGCATTGTTTTATCCAATTTGCTGCCCTCCAAATGGTGGGACTCACTTCCCCACGTTTTGCAGACGTGGCTCCGTAACTATACCGCCGGAACTCTTCTCTACTTGGTTTCTGGGCTCTTGTGGTGCCTCTATATCTACTATTTGAAACGCAACGTTTATGTCCCTAAAGGTAACTCGCATCAATGATGTTTTATTTCACGTGCGCTGATGATTTCGGATCGATTTTTGAGATGGGTTTGGATTTATTTGGCTGTTTTTTCAATCTGGGTTGTTTTGAAATTGCATGTTTGATTTCAGATGAGTTTATTTAAAAATCTTTATTTTTTTAGACAATTGGGTCGATTGATGAAGCATGTTATAATAAATTAATTATTGGGATCTTTGTTCATTCTGCTTATTGGATGAGCATGAATTTGGTTTCTTTATAAGTCAACGGATACCATGCAGATTGTTTTGATTTGTTGACCTCTTCATTTTCAATGTATAAGTAATATTGTTTTATCTGGTGATTTTTATTTTCCAAATTGGATGATTTATGGTGCTATTGTTATAGTTTTCCGGGTCTAAACCTTTTGGCATGCTAAAAATTTCTGTTCTTAAGATATTGAGGCAAAAGGTCGTAAATCAATTTAAAATTTTCATAAAGTTTTTCAATATTAGAGTTTGGTTTTAGCTCGTGTAGACAAAGTTTATCCTCATTTAGAACCTACAGGGGTCTAATATCGCATGTTTGTATCATTTCCTTGGAAATTGTCATTGCAGATGCCATCCCAACTAGAAAAGCCATGGTGTTGCAAATATATGTTGCTATGAAGGCGATGTCATGGTACTGTTCCCTTCCAACAATTTCTGAGTACATGGTTGAAAATGGCTGGACGAAGTGTTATGCTAGAGTAAGTGACATTGGTTGGATTGCCTACCTGGTCTATTTGGTTATATATCTTGTGCTTGTGGAGTTCGGGATTTACTGGATGCACAGAGAATTGCATGACATAAAGTTTCTTTATAAGCATCTTCATGCAATCCATCACATATACAACAAGCAGAATACCCTTTCTCCATTTGCTGGTATGTTTTTAGTCTACTCTCTTTGATTTCTGTAATTTATATGGCTGGAAAGATTGAAGTTCTTTAAGCCTTTTGATTAAGAGGCTGATTGCTAACTAGGAAATATGGTCATGTGTTGCCTTTGTTTTCTATTTGTTATGTGCATTCATTTATTAACTCAATAAATCATGTTAGGGCAGTGTTAAGGTAAAAATGGACTTAACCATTGGAATCTCCATGGCCTTCACTTAACAACATCAATTTTCATTGCCGTCATCTTACTGTTCTGCATATCTTTTCATAGTTCTGTGTCTATGAAATTGGTCATGCACCTATGCTCAATTTTATCCAAAATTATGAATGAAACTATTGATTGATAGATGGGCATGTTTCATGGAAGGACGTATAGATTTATAACATCTATTTGTTTATGGGAAGTAAAACTTTCTATTTCCTTTGTCTTCTATACTAGCTATGAAGCATAACTTTTATTTTTAATCCTTCTGTTCTGATTAGATCATTTTGACTAAAACAGAGTTCACACCAACCTTTTCCTGTTGTTCGGTTTCAATAAATTTGATTTTGGGTCTGACATTATCATCAAGTTTGAAATAGAATTTACATATGCTGCTTCGGCTGAGATGGACCAGCATACAGATCAGTAAAAATAAATCTCAAATGCAGTAAACAAATCTCTGTGCATTGCTGATTGCTATATGGTCTGAGATGAGAATAATGCAAAATTTAGTAACAGAATAAAGATGGTTATGGCTGAAATTTATTTCGTACCGGCAGTTTTGAAATCTGATTCTGATCAATCTTCTAGGCCAATTCCTAATTTTTATTTTGGGCTGCCTCGGCTGAACGGTTGATTTGATTTTCTTTATACTCATGATCATGAATTCACCTAAGCTTGCTAAACTAGAGATTGCATCATCTATTTTCTTAATGATTGGCTAGTAACTGAATTCTCTGTCCCTAATGGCTTTGTGCATCTTTATTCACTCTGATTCTCTGAGATTCTATCTATGTTAGCTTATTGAAGTGGTGACTGAAAAGTATTTATTTTAGGTTTGGCATTTCACTCGCTGGATGGTATATTGCAGGCTGTGCCACAAGGCTATTGAGGTTGTACACTCATATCCATACGTTGATTATTCTCGTTGCCGTTGTATCAAATGTTGAATTAATGGTGGGAGACCATGTTAGTTTGTTTGGGAGCAATTTATGTGTTTCGCCCATTTTTTATTACATTCAGTGTGATTTTTCGTGTCTTTCTGCAGTCTGGGTGCCGATGTACTGTATGATCGATCATGCTTCCCTGATCTTGTTAGAGTACTAGCCATTCTCTTGAATCCAAGGGAATCACATTCCCCTTCGCAGAAAGAGAGTTCCAAGGGCTCTGCGCGGGATATTAAATGTAATACTAATTATTCTAATGATAGTGGAATCGATTTCTTGAGAAATGTATTCTTTGTTATATTGAGACTGAAGAAATGAATATTAGTAAAAAAAAAAAATCTTTACCTCGTCCAAATTATATAAGGAAACGAGACAAGTATGAATTTAAACTCTCACACCTTTGCGTCGATGATAATTATATTAAGCAGAGTGAATTGCAGTTTTCGTAAGAGGATTGTGAAGATGTTCCAAAAATATTGCTTTCACTATTAAAACCTGTAAATGTTTCCATGTTCATTCGGTGTGATAATCAGAAATTCTCAAAATCATTCAAATATTAATACCTGCAAATGCTTTCGAGGTCGATGGTGTTGGATACGTAAACGACATTAGACCATCACTTGCAAAACCTACAAATATTTACCTGCTAATTAATCTTTGTACAAATAATTTCTTTTTTGAATGAAATAATTTTTCTAGTTATTTCGGTCGGTTACGGATATCCGAGTTTTCGATTGGTTTATGATATGGATACATATTATCCAAAATTTTTAAACATGTAACAAAACCAATAAATTTGAAACTTAAGTTCATAGTAAATAAATGTGTGATTAACAAAAATATTAAGTAGTTATAAAAAAACTATAACATTAAGAGAATTCTACTTCATGCTCATTAACTTTAGTAATTATCCTAAGTAAATAATTGATTAATTTTTCAAAATTTATCATATTTCTTTTTCTTAATTTAATATGGAATCGATTTTTTCCAACTCATATGCATGCTCATTAACATATATAATTAATGAAAAATAAACCATAACACATGTAATTTATATATTTATTAAAAATACCTCGAATCGTAACTAAAACTTAATTGGTCAAAGAAAATAATAAAACGATTCAGTAACGAATAAATGTATTCATGATGTTAAATTCGTATTCCATAACTGTAATAAACACTTTAAATCGAATCGACCAATTGATTAAACGAATATATTGTTTGAAACTCACATTCGGGTTAAAGCGAATTGAATCGAATAAATAAACGAAATCCTTACCAAAAATTGCCACCCCTAATGTTTATAATCATTAAACACGAAATCGAGATCGAATCAAAGTAATAAACATGATATTGAATAATTTATAATTGTTAGATATAACTAATACATGCAACTTCACAGCATCAATATGCAATTTCACCATTAAGACGCAACTTTCAACCTTAAAAGATGCAACAAATATTTTAAACTTGAAAAACAAAAAATTAAATAATTTTTAAGAAAAAATCACTCAATATTTGTGCTAGGGCGCATAAATATGACCATTGAATATGCAACCACTACCATTAAACTTGCAACTTGCACCAATAAATATGCAATATTTCGAAGATGAAATTTTTAGCAATAAACATGGAAAATGAAACCATTGGACTTGAAATTTTAGCAATAACATGCAATTGCATCTGCCTCGAAAATCGCACCTGCAACTATGACCGTTGAATATGCAATCTCTACCATCAAACATGCAACTTTCACCAATAAATATGCAATATTTCGAAGATGAAACCTTTAGCAATAAACATGCAAAATAAAACCATTGGACTTGAAATTTTAGCAATAACATGCAATTGCATCTGCTTCGAAAATCGCACCTGCAACTATGACCGTTGAATATGCAATCTCTACCATCAAACATGCAACTTTCACCAATAAATATGCAATATTTCGAAGATGAAACCTTTAGCAATAAACATGCAAAATAAAACCATTGGACTTGAAATTTTAGCAATAACATGCAATTGCATCTGCCTCGAAAATCACACATGCAACTATGACCATTGAATATGCAATCTCTACCATCAAACATGCAACTTTCACCAATAAATATGCAATATTTCGAAAATGAAACCTTTAGCAATAAACATGTAAAATAAAACCATTGGACTTGAAATTTTAGTAATAACATGCAATTGCATCTGCCTCGAAAATCGCACATGCAACTATGACCGTTGAATATGCAATCTCTACCATCAAACATGCAACTTTCACCAATAAATATGCAATATTTCGAAGATGAAACCTTTAGCAATAAACATGCAAAATAAAACCATTGGACTTGAAATTTTAGCAATAACATGCAATTGCATCTGCCTCGAAAATCGCACATGCAACTATGACCGTTGAATATGCAATCTCTACCATCAAACATGCAACTTTCACCAATAAATATGCAATATTTCGAAGATGAAACCTTTAGCAATAAACATGCAAAATAAAACCATTGGACTTGAAATTTTAGCAATAACATGCAATTATATCTGCCTCGAAAATCGCACCTGCAACTATGACCGTTGAATAAGCAACCTCTACCATCAAACATGCAACTTTCACCAATAAATATGCAATATTTCGAAGATGAAACCTTTAGCAATAAACATGCAAAATAAAACCATTGAACTTGAAATTTTAGCAATAACATGCAATTACATCTGCCTCGAAAATCGCATCTGCAACTATGACCGTTGATATGCAACCTCTACCATCAAACATGCAACTTTCACCAATAAATATGCAATATTTCGAAGATGAAACCTTTAGCAATAAACATGCAAAATGTAACCGTTGGACTTGAAACTTTGGCAATAACATGCAACTGCATCTGCCTCGAAAATCGCACATGTAACTATGACCATTGAATATGCAACCTCCACCATTAAACATGCAACTTGCACCAATAAATATGCAATATTTCGAAGATGAAACCTTTAGTAATAAACATGCAAAATGTAACCGTTGGACTTGAAACTTTAGCAATAACATGCAACTGCATCTGCCTCGAAAATCGCACATGTAACTATGACCATTGAATATGCAACCTCGACCATTAAACTTGCAACTTGCACCAATAAATATGCAATAATTCGAATATGAAACCTTTAGCAATAAACATGCAAAATGTAACCGTTGGACTTGAAACTTTAGAAATAACATGCAACTACATCTGCCTCGAAAATCACACCTGTAACTATGATCATTGAATATGCAACCTCTAGCATTAAACGTGCAACTTTCACCAATAAATATGCAATATATTTTTATATTATTTTATTTTATCAGTATTATAAAAAAATAAATTTTTTATATTATTTTATTTTTTTCAGTATTTTTTAAAAATAAATTTTTAAAAACTTACAATAATTTTATTTTTATTAATATTTTATAATTTATATAATAAAAAAAATTTTAATTTTTTTTTTCAGTAACTAGTTGCAACCGGTTGTTGCAACCAGTTACTCTCATTTTTTTTTTGTTTTTTAATGCTACCAACCCTTGGGTATCTGATACCCAAGGGTATTGTAGCAATACCCTTAATAAATAAGTTACTTAATTAAATATATCTTCTTTCTAATACATAATAAATTTTATGTAATAATAAATTATTTAATTAAATATTTTTTTTTAATAAATAATAATCTGTAAGTGATAAAACGGATTTTTTAAAAAATAAATAATAGAAATGTCACGTGGTACTTTAAATGAAACAATAATCATATAAAACATATTAAATATAAGAACATATAACTTTAATATACATAAATATTATCATTTTTATACTTAGAAAATTGATTTAGGTATGAAAACGCTTTGACCGACAATCCATGCCCATATAAAGTGTTTCCAACAGCCCACTTCAATTTGAGAATGAATATGAAAATAAAATAAGGAATTTTTTCCCTTAAATAAGGAGAATGAACAAGAAAATAGATGATATTTCACTCAAATCATCTCATCAACCCCTATTTCCCAATCAACCCCATAAAAAATATTAAATTAATTTTTTTCTCTTAACCTACCCCATTTAATCACCCATTTTACCCTTATCACTTATCATACACCGGAAATCACCTACAAGCACACTTAAATAACAACAACTATACTCAAGAGGGGAAATAAATGAGATATGTGATAAAATAATACGGAATTAAAAATCTTATCAATTTTAAGCCACGTAATTATTAACTTTACCAATTAAGTTTAGTATGCAATTTTCTCAAATAATATATTTTACCAAAGGTAAGTTTCTAAATAATATGTCAATATAAAATAAAACTTAAGATAAATAAAATGAGTAAGGGATAAAGAAAATCGACACCGTGATTTATAGTAGTTCGACCAATAATGCCTATGTACACTCCTTCAAACCGTGCTTGAAGTTTTCTACTATGCAAAAGTGATTCCACACTTTACATGAGAGTTTTATGTGGCTCACTCACAAACCAAGAGTTGTGTTCCTAGGTTCACCCCAAACCTTTACACAAAGAGTTTTGTCCATAGGTTCACTTTTAAACCTTTACCATTAGAGTTTTGTTTCTAGGCTCACTCCAAGTATTTTGCAACAAAATCACCCTTTTGAGTATTGCCACCCAACAAGGGATTTTCACAACCACAAGTGTTTAAAATATAAAAGATTTACAACACAACTTGGGTACTCATAAAAGATAAAAAAAAAATTAAGAATATGAGTTGCTAACCCAAGTAATTCCAAGCTCACTAAAATGTGTATAAAGGTGTAGTGTG
Source organism: Zanthoxylum bungeanum (assembly GCA_019454045.1). Classification (NCBI taxonomy): domain Eukaryota; kingdom Viridiplantae; phylum Streptophyta; class Magnoliopsida; order Sapindales; family Rutaceae; genus Zanthoxylum; species Zanthoxylum bungeanum. The sequence goes on from SKCR01022870.1 coordinate 25,180, forward strand.
TGAGCTTCGATGATCAAGAGAGTGTATGATGAAGAAGATTAAAGAAAGTCTATATGTTTTTGCATCTTAGAAAATGTATGAAGGTATTGGAACTTAGCAAAAACGAAATAGACATTCATTTATAGTGAAAGTGAAAACTACCCTAGCTCTCTGTCCTGGGGCCGATATGTCGGTCTACAGTGGCCGGTATGTCGGTCCTGCAAATTCAAACGGCTATATCCAATATAACCGTTGAGCATAAAGCGTATGACCTACCAGATTACTGACCTGTATAGAGACCGACATGGACTAGACTAGTTCCAGTAACTATGCAAACTCCAAACTGACTGGTATAGTAGACCGTATGGAGTGGTCGGTTCCAGAGAGCGTGCAAAATTGATCAAAGTAGAGCATAGACACTGCAATGTCGGTTCAAGGGCCGGTATGCCGATCACATTGTATAAATACAGGTTTTGAAGATTAAAACATTATGCATATGATCCAAATATATTTTATGAATATGTATGAGTCCTATGAGCTTATAATACTTGAATTATTGATAAACAGTAAAAAGTGTACACTTTTTAAAAGGAAAATTAATTATTTTATACTTGTAGTTTCATTAATCTCCTTAATTTAGAATATTTGTGAAATAATAATTAAATTTATGTTTTATATATTTTTATTGGATTTTTTAATTCTTATATAGGTGAATAATACCTTAGATGTATAACTAGAGAAATAGACATGACATTTGGATTTTGGAGACCAGAAACTTGAAAGGGCGTTCTAACAGTGTACAATTTCAGAAATTAAACTTTGCGCAAGTATCGTATTTTAGCCATAACGTGTTACTCCGATATCGAATTGAGACGATTCCTATTCCATATGAAATAAGACTCAAATATCTACAACTTTGATATTTACAAGAATTTATAGTTCTGAGGTTTTCAAGGTTGAAATTGGTAAGAATTCAATGTGTGTTGCATGTAATTTTAATTATTATAAAATAAAGTAAAAAACTAAAATAAAAATAAAATAAAAGTTGAAATGTATTGTGACAAATGTTTGCAAAATGATCAACAAAAAGAAAAAAAAAAGGAAAAAGAAAAAATAAATTAGTAAAAGTTTATTATTTGTATTTTATTTGGAAAGTTGTAATTAATAATTGAGAGATGAACACTTCTACTATAAATAGAAGTGTCCACCTCTCATTTCTTCATGCTTCTTTCATTTTCTCTCTTGAATAATTTGGAAGAAGTGTCTTCTGTGTTTTATTTTTCATGAAATATTATTTTATTTCAGTAATAAAATTATGCAAGTTTTTATTCAAATCATGAGTAGCTAATTTCATTTTGCTGGGGTAAAGAATGAAACTATAAATATGAATAATATAAATTAATCTAACTTATACTATAATATATGAATTGTAATATGAAAACTAATATTTAATCTTCTCTTATATTTGAGGGTGTCTTGATTTGCTGTAGACAAACAAATCTTTGTTGGCACAGTTAATACTTTACCCAATATTATATGAGAAAGTAATTTAAATCTGAACTAATTATTGACAAGTTTTGTTATCGCCGTTATGGCTGGTTTTATATATTTGGCATAATTAAGTACCTAACTGGATTTGTTATAAATAAATGTTATCACCACATTTATTGCCGGTTTTATATGTTTTGGCATAATTAATTCCTGAAGTAAATTAACTGGGTGATAATGATAATTTATATATTATAAAAATAAGATTTCTCTATATTTAGAATATTAAGAGTGGATCTCCTGACCCCTAGCATTTTAATTTATTATTATATCTCAATTGCTCATTATTTCAATCAAGCCTTTTTATTTTTACTCGAATCGTTATTTTATTTTACTAAATATATTCCCTGTGGATCGACCTCGGACTTATCGGGTTATTTTATTACTTCGACACTCTTATATTTGGGAGTAAAGAACCACTTTATGAGTGTGTCAGGTTTTTGACGTCCTTGCCGGGAATATATTTTAGTATATAGAATAATAATTTAACATCCTTGCATATTTTCTTTTCTTTTCTTTTCTTTTTATTTTTTTATTTTTTATTTTTAATTTTTTGTCAATTTTTTTTTCTTTCACTTGTTTATTATTATTATTATTATTTTTTTCTTTTTGTAAGTGTTGCATTTACATATTTAAAATTTAGTATATAGTCTGCATTTAGGTTGCATGAGATATTGGTCTCGATCATTTAGTGGTAGATTAAATAGAGAGTCTCCATCACATTCATCGTTAGTCTAAATGGCTGAAAACCGAAATGAAAACCCACTTGGCCTAGATGAAAATCCAGTTGATTAGGTAGAACGTGAGTCTCAACATGGCGATCTTAATCATCCTAAGACACTCAGAGAATTCATGAATCCCACTAGAACATGATCACCATCTTGTATTACTTTCCCCTCAGATGCATCACGTTTCAATTTTCAACCTGATGTTATCCAACATTTACCCACATTCCACGGTCTTTAATAAGAAAATCCTTATCAGCACTTGAGGAAATTCGAAGAGGTATGTAATACTTGCACATACCAAAATTACAGCATGAATATAATTCAACATCAAAATTACAGCATGAATATAATTCAACTTAAGTTTTTTCCCTTTTCTTTAAAGGATAAAGCTAAAATTTGGCTGCAGAACCTTGGTTCAAGATCTGTAAGAACATGAGATGATTTGCACAAGGGCTTTGTTGTAAATTCATAAATATCTCTACCATTGGAAGATATTTTGATAATTATAAATATGTAATTATAGGTGTATTTTTAATTGGATTAAATCAAAGTGGTAGACATGTAACTAATCCATTAATTATACTTTATCTTGATTTAATTACATTAAATCGAAGTTGTAGACAAAGGTGATTAATCACACATAATTATGCATATTTGGACAAATTACCTAAAAGTTGATTAAAACTTTTATTAATTAAAAATTGCCTAAGTTTTGCTAGAAATAACAAGCTTGAGCAAATGTTTTAATTAAGCTTGTGAAAGCTAAGTACAAGTAATTCTTGGAGAAATTAGCCTAAGTTAAACAATGTTTAGAGAAGCTTTAGAAGATTTCTACAACATTTCATCTAGGAGAAATCAAGATTGAATCTTGGAGTGAAGCTTGCTAGCATTCGAATCAAGCTTGCAAACCTTGGAAGTTCTCCAACCATTTCAACAAGGACAAGGATATTGGATCTTTGCATCAAGATTACTAGGCAAGTTTGAACTTCTCTTAAGCTATGAATTAGTGAGTTTTCATTAGTGAGACATATAGTGATGAATTATGTATTGGATGCATAATTACATAGCTTAAAGTTGAAATAAGGCTAATGAATTATGTTAGGATTCTTTGGAAGTATAAACACAATATGCTTGTAATTGGGTCAAAAATATTCATGTTGGACATGAAACAATTAATAAGAGTTTAGAACTCTAGATTAAAGCTTAGAGCTATAGCTACCATTCTAAAATCACTTGACCACCTTTGTTTGAACTAGAATTGTTAATGAGATATTTCATAGTGGGATTCTAAATTGGTTTGTGTTTAGATCCTTATCCGATTTGTGAGTCATGTATCCAAAGAAAGATGACAAAGGCCTCATTTCTTGGTGTTTGAAACCATGCTAAAGATTTATTGGAGTTAATACACAACGATGTATGTGGTTCATTAAATCATGCCGCTCATGATGATTCAACATACTTCGTGACTTTCACAGATAACAAGTCTAGATATGGATATGTCTATTTGATGAGACATAAATCGGAAATATTTGACAAGTTCAAAATATTTCGAAACAAAGTAGAAAAACAAACTAGTAAATTCATCAAGTGCCTTCGATCAGATCGAGACGGTGAATACATAAGTAAAGAATTCAGAAGTTATTTAAGGGAGAATGAAATTCTTGCCCATATATCCCACCAGAAATACCTCAACACAATGATGTGTCTGAGCGTAGAAATCGTACTTTATTGGAGATGGTGTGATCCATGATGAGCTATATAGATCTTTCATATTACCTTTGAGTTACGCTTTACTTTACTTACTGCTACGAGGAAGAAATCCAAATCTTAGATATTTAAGGATTTGGGGTTATACTGCATACGTTAGAGTTGCGCAGCAGGATAAACTAGCACCCATGGTGTATAAATATAGGTTCGTTGGATATCCTGAAAACTCTTTGGGATATCAATTCTATGATTCTGAGCAACGAAATGTATTTGTTGTTCACTTTTCCACTTTTCTTGAAAAGAAGTTTTGAGAAATAATGGGAATTGTAGAAATATTAAACTTGATGAGTTTGATCCTAACAGTAAGAAACTTGAGATGGAACCAGAGATCTAACTAGGTGAAGGATCTACAACACATGTTCTACGTAAGTCGAATAGAATATCAAGGCCTCCTGAGAGATTATTTTTAACATCTATTGTGAGCCTTGATGTTTTTCTCTTTGAGGAAATAGATCTGACTACGTATAAATAGGCGATATTGGATATCGATTCGGGAAAATGATAGGAAGTCATGAAATCCGAGATGGATTCTATGTATGACAATCAAGTCTGAGACTAAGTTGAACTTCCTAAATGAGTTAAACCTATTGGTTGTAAATGGATTTACAAAAGGAAGCGAGAGCCCGATGGAAAGGTGGAAACCTTTAAGGCCGACTGGTAGCAAAATATTACACTCAACGTCCTGGGATTGACTATGAGGAAACTTTTTCACCAATAGCCATGCTAAAATCTATTAGGGTTTTTTTAGCCATTGCTACATATCACGACTATGAGATATGGAAAATGGATGTGAAAATCGCTTTCCTAAATCGATTCCTTGAGGAGGATATCTATATGAAACAACCATAGGGTTTCGTATCCAGTGAGACTTCAAACTTAATTTGTAAGCTCCAAAAGTCTATTTATGGATTTAAACAGACATCCTGAAGCTGGAATCGTCATTTTGATGAGATAATTAGATTATCTGGATTCATCAAGAATGAGGAAGAACCATGTGTTTATAAGAAAGTGAGTGGGAGCATGATAGTTTTCCTAGTTTTATATGTACATGACATCCTTAACATAGGAAATGATATAGGGTTGAGCAAAGTGTAAAAGCCTACCTTTGCAAGAACTTCTCCATGAAAGACATGAGTGAAGCTTCTTATATATTAGGTATAAGGATCTACCAGGATAGAAGTAGGAAGCTTATAGGGTTTTTGCAATTGACGTACATAAATAAGATGTTAGAAAGGTACGGTTTTACAAACTGTAAGGCAGTAAATGTGCTTTTCCGACGGCATATATCTTTAAAAGAAAATGGCACCTCAAACTGAGGAAGAAAGAGTTAAGATGTCTAATTTTCCATATGCTTCTTGTATTGGAAGCATTATGTATATTATGCAATGTACAATGACTGACATCAGTTTCGGCGTCAGTGTGACTAGCCGATATCATTCAGATCCAGGTAATGATCATTAGACAACGGTGAAACATATCTTGAAATATCTTAATGGTACTAAGGATAAGTTTCTCATATATGGAGAAGATGAGCTACAATTTAAAATTTATACAGACTCCGACTTCTAGGGATATCCAAATGATAGAAAGTCTACATCCGGATATATATATTTACCCTTAATAGCGGTGCGGTCAGTTGGCGATATTCAAAGCAAGGCTCAACAACTGATTCCACCACTGAGGCGGAATTTATAACGGCTTCAGAAGATGCTAAAGAAGCTGTTTGGATTAGAAATTTTATCACAGAACTTGGCGTTGTGCCTAGTATTACAGATTTGATCCCATTGTACTGTGATAATAGCGGAGCCATTGCGTAGGCTAAGAAGTTGAGGGTGCATTCCAAGTCTAAGCACGTGGAAATGAAATATCACGTGATTAGAGAGATTATTTAACGAAAATACATAGTGGTCTTGACGGTTCAAGGAATAGATAATATAGCAAACCCGCTTACTAAGGCTTTACCTCTTAAGTTATTCGATAAACATGTGGAGGAGATGAGACTACGGTACCATCCAGATTGGCACTAAGAAAATGGAAGTTTTTTAGAGTTGGTGCTTGGAGCGCCAATCTGAATAATGTATTGTAAATTTTATTATTTATTAATAAAATAACTATATTTTCATTTCATACCTTATTAATGGTATTGTAGTAATACTGGACTTTAGGCGATCCGACATTGGATAAGTATTACTATTATAAACTATTCTTAAAGTAAATATTTCTAGTCGTTGTTTTTGGAATACGGTCGAATTCCTATAACCTAGAAGACTAGTACATTTCGTATATTGTAATTGGAGTCCCAATGGTTTAACCCGGTGTACCATGAGCTTTGGAAGCTCGTATAGACGTGTGGCTATTGGTTGGACCGAATACTGAATGACTCACGGGTGATTCCTAATAGTTGGAAGTACACACCATAGTCAATAGGAATCTCCTCGAGTTGAGTAGCATATGTGATCATTTGACTATATGATAACATTCATTTTGTGTGAGAACCTTCACACTTTTATGCCATGTTAGTCAGAAACCTTTCATGGTCTAGCCTCTAGATATTCATTGGGTGTGGACCGATGCACTCGTTAATCAAGTACGTATCAAGATAGGATCCGTCGGCCCATATGTGTATTATAAGGGGTTTAGATATCCATGTGAGTAAGTCAAAATTCTTTTAAGATTTTGGCCAAAGCCGATCATCTAGGGTAGATTGCATCAGTTGTAAGAATCGTGGACATATCGACATGAGATGTGTGTCTCAGAAACTTGACGGTGTATTCTATATTTCCTAAGCACAATTCAGATAGCCTATGATATTGGGATTGATAAACATATGTGATAACCTCGACTTGTATAGTTCATAAAGGTCTTTTGTGTTCTTCGCGAATTGAGTGGTGGCCGAATTGCGTATATATTAGCTAGGCTTATATGACGAACGTAACTGAACTTAGAGAGTCCCAATATGAAGTGTACTCATTGAGCACTTGGGTAGCCGATTATTTTTTATAATAAATAATATTTGATATTATAATTATCAACTAAGATAATCAAGTGTTATTGGATAACATTGATTATTTACATTGACCTAATTGGATTAATTCAAAATTTACACAAGGGCTTTGCGATGAATTCATAAATATCTTTACTATTGGAGGATATTTTAGTAATTATAAATATATAATTATAGGTGTATTTGTCTTGATTTAATTGGATTAAATCAAAGTCGTAGACATGTGATTGATCCATTAATTATACTTTGTCTTGATTTAATTGGTTAAATCAAAATTGTAGAAAAAAATGATTAGTCACACCTAATTATACATATTTGGAAAAATTACCTAAAAGTTGATTAAAACTTTTATTAATTAAAAATTACCTAAGTTTTGCTATAAATAGCAAGCATGATCAAAGGTTTTAATTAAGCTTGTGAAAGTTAAATACAAGTAATTCTTGGAGAAATTAGCCTAAGTTAGAGAAGTGTTTAGAGAAGCTTTGCAAGATCTCTACAATATTTCATCTAGGAGAAATCAAGATTGGATCTTGGAGTGAAACTTGCTAGCATTGGAATCAAGATTGGATCTTGAAATCAAGCTTGCAAACCTTGGAAGTTCTCCAACCATTTCAACAAGGAGGAGATTGGATCTTTATATCAAGCTTACTAGGTAAGTTTGAACTTCTCTTAACCTGTGAATTAGTGAGTTTTCATTAGTGAGACATATAGTGATGAATTATGTATGGGATGTATAATTACGTAGCTTAAAGTTGAAATAAGGCTAATGAATTGTGTTAGGATGCTTTGGAAGTATAAATACAATATGCTTGTAATTGGGTCAAAAATGTTAATGTTGGACATGAAAAAATTAATAAGAGTTTAGAACTCTAGATTAAAGCTTAGAGCTATGGCTACCATTCTAGAATCATTTGACCACCTTTGGGTGAACTAGAATTGTTCATGAGACATTTCATAGTGGGATTCTAAATTGGTTTGTGTTTTGATTCAAACAAATGCATATATATTTTAGAATACATGTATGTTAGTTGTATAACATGTGTTGATGATGGTTATGATGCTAAAATTGGATTTTAGGTGTATTTGAAGTATTAGGAGAAAATTAGAAGTGTTTAGTATTGTTTTGAAGTTGAAATTGCTCACTGCCTACGGTAGCGTCGCGACTATGACCTTCCAGCGTCGCGACACCGAGCATCAGACCTAGTAGCATCGTGATTCCCATCCTTCCACGTCGCGATGCCGAGATGTTCATCTTTTGAAGTTGCTCTAGCACTTTGGAGCGTCTCGACACCCAGAGCTGATAAACACTGAAACTTTATTTTCTCCATTTCAGAGTTTCCGTACTTCGTTTTGGTCCCCGTTTTATCATACGGACTCGAAACGGAATATAGTTTTACATAAAATATTTTTTAAAATACACCCATGTTAGATATCCATAGGTCAGACCCACTTCCACTGTGTGGGGCACCGATATGACCCTATAGGTTCCACATTTGCCCCAACACTAAACAATTATGTGTTTATTATAAATGAACACGTTGGACGTGCAACACTCATTGTCGTTCTTTAGGAATAATGTCTAATAATCTTGAAGAAAAAAACCAACCCATTAGAGATGTTTTGATTAAGGAGTCATTGGATAATATATCATTGACTCTTGAGATGCATCATAATGGATTTGATAAACTGATTCGCAATTTTCATACGTAATTTCAAAAAGAAAGAAAACAATACAGTCTCGGGAATCTGACTTTAAAAGACCATGTTTGTCAACTTATAAGAAAATTGCATGGAAGCATAGCCTCGAACCATAAAGGGCGTTCAAGCCATTACTGAACGTAAATCCAGAGGAAGATGTGAGCCACAATCACAACTATCAGTACATATCATTTACTGTTTTGATTTCCTTTTATTATTTTAATATGTAACCTTTCTTTTTAGTAGCATTATTGTAAATTCAATTGTCAATGCCACATTAACTAGGTGATATCTTCTAAACTGTACTTCTTCTTATTCAGACATTGAGGACAATGTCTCAATTTAGTTGGGGGAGGGGATAATTGACTATATTTTTTTTTTTTGTGTTTTCTTTTTTTGGAAAAAAAAAATTATTTTGTGTTGTTTTTTAAAAAAAAAAATTATATATATGTTGTTTTTGTTTTGTTATTATTTTGTGTGAAAAAAAAAATTGTGTTGATTTTGTTTTGTATTTTTATTCAAAAAATACACACAAACCAACAATAAATTTTTGACCAACCAAATGAAATTGTTGCTCAAAGAAGGCAGTGTAAGGAGTTTTCTCTCCAGAGACGCATCTCAATGTATTTCGTAGCAAGTTATTTTTGTTCATTTCTTTTTGAATCAATTAAATTTGTGAATTCTCCATAAAATTGATTAAATTTGATCTTCATATGCTCATTCGATAGGTATTATAAACATACACGGTAATATATGATCATGGGTTGTAAGTGAAAATTTTGTAATATTCGGTATAGTTTGTTGGAGATAACACCTAAAGGCAGTGGAATTTATGTTTTTATTCAAAAAAAAAAAAACTAACCAAGCCTTTACTTAATAACCAGACATCTTACCTCAATAAGCAATGATTGTTTGCGTAAAATGGTAGGGCTTGAGTTAGTTTAAAGAAATTATAATAATCAAATTTTTACTTAATAACCGAACATCTTGCCTCGACAAGCAGTGATTGTTTGCATAAAAAGGTAGGGCTTGAGTTGTTTTAATAAAAAAAAAGTGTGTGCAAATAAGTTTGATTTCGTAGCCTTTCTAACTCGATCAATTAAGTTTGTAAGAGTGTTTTAATACTTAGTGCCTTAAGACCAAGTGGTCTTGGAGTCACTGGCCCAAAGTTCGTTACATAGGTTGAAGAAAAAGCTTAAGGAAATCAGACAGTTCTTATTTTTTATCATCTGAGATCCAAGCAATTAAGTATGTAGTGGTGTCTTAACACCTAGTACTCTAAAGACAACTGGTTTGGGAATCACTGGCCCAAAGCTCATTACAAGGGTTAAAGATGTATTATTATTAAAAAAACTATTTTTGTTTATAAATAAACTGTCATTGCCAAAAGATGTGAATTCTGATATAACTTTAGGATAAAAATATTACTCTCTTTTCAACAAGACATGTGAGTATTTTGGGCACAATGAATGGATTGATACTTTCTCTTATACATGTATGGAAGAACAGTAAAAAGTACATAAGAATTTGTTTATTTGATAATCTAAAAAGAAATAAAATAATTAATAACTTGGATAAGAATTTTTAGTTTTCGTTTAAATTACTAGGGACTAGTAAGAAGCTGGTTGGGGGTGTGATGAACACTAAGAAATTTACATTTATTAAAATAGAAATTAATTATTTTACACTTGTAGTTTCATTAATCTCCTTAATTTAGCACATTTGTGAAATAATAATTAAAATTCTGTGTTATATATTTTTATTGTGATTTTTAATTCTTATGTAGGTGAAATAATACATTGGATGCATAAGTAGAAAAAATGGACGTGATATTTGGATTTTGGAGGCCGGAAACTGTTGGACAATTATGACCCATAACGTCACTATTTGTACAGATCATGGTGTTGTTGTACAAATTAACTATGTGACAAAAGATATTGCACTCTTATCATTTGTGATTAGATCACCGAGATATATAAATGATAGGAGGTCCTTATGATTTGTTCCTGGACGGAGAATGATATGAGACAGTATCAGTCCACGAAGAAGAAATCATTAAATATCCCTAGTCAGAGTATTATCGAGATTGGACATCGATAAATACGTAAAAGACTAGTATTACACTTGTGCGCGTTTGTGAGGGCACAATGGCATAGTTCTCATATATTTGGGTATAGGATACTCATGCAAGTGTAATAGGAGGTTGTGTTTTACCGACGGTACGGGAAACAGCTTCGCTCTGGATAGACCCCCCGCGAAATCCCATTGGTAATATGACTATGTGTCTATGGGAGTCTGCAATCAGGGTAGGTGTATTTGGTCTTAACCTGAGACTTACACCGCTAATACTTGCGACAATCAATATGCTTTGGTTGAGGTCGTCCAGGGCTTTAACCGGTTCTGTGTACGCCAATGCTGGGTATATTGAGAATCGTAGTGTGTTGGGTGTGATGTTAAGACGGAAGTATCACTCCAGTCATATGGAGATGATGGTCACATAGGATACGGAACTCGTTCTCTTAAATGCTCGAGCTATCGGGATATTATGACTAGGTCATGTATATCCTATTATAGAGACTAGTTACCAGACATCCGATATGTGCTTCGTACGAGGCAGACACAATTCCAGCCCCAGGCCTAGCACGTGACCAATCCGATACTGGATCGACATACACAATACTACGGTATACTACACTTGATATATATCACATATTCCTATAAGGATATTTCTGGAGAATTGGGTAGGCATGGCGCTTTGCTAGAAGCCAACCTTGTCTTGTAAATCGATATAAACGTAGTACGAGGTACTTACGTGTTCGGATAGTCCGACGACCGAATTTACTACCAACATATCTGGGGATCTCATGGGTCGCTTCCCAAAGATTCACCGATGATGTATGATTCGCACTTTATTAATCTGGGATTAATTAGATGAGAGAGAAAATTAATTTGGGATTAATTACGGAGATATTTTATCTGGGATAAAATATTAATTAAAGAGAGAGAACGATTAATTTGGAATTAATCGATAAAAAAATATATTTGATATATTATACGAAATTGGATTTCGACGCGGAATTAAAATTAGATTTTAATTCGGGCGAACGAATTAATTTAGAATTAATTCGTTAGCGACATGAATAGTGATTTCGCTATACGTAATCGTTTAATTACGTCGCGACGGAAAATTCGTTAATTTGGAATTAGCGAACCCGAGCCCGAGATTATTTGCGAGCGCATTCATATTTCGAATTCGAGTGCGGCACGCAAGTCAAATCAAATGTCAAATCGCAAGTCACATCAAGCGTCAAATCACATGTCACTTTGAGTGATGTGACAATTTGATTGATTGATTTGAGTGATTGATGTGGTAGTTGAAAAGCTTTAAATGTTTTTTGCTTTGTGATTTTTTTGTTTTTTGGAAAAATGGAAAAGTGTATTTGTTATTTGATTTTTGGAAAATCAAAAATATATATAAAAACATTTTTTTCTTTTTCCTTTTCTCTCTCCACTTTTACGATTTCTTGGTATTCCATTTTCCCTACTCTCTTTCCTTCTTCCTCACACGGCTTGGAGCCGATTCCTCTTCTCCATTTTTCTGGTTCGACCGAATGATGGGCCCATGTCTAGCTAGGATAGATGTGGATATGAATATTTCGTGACCTTTACGGATGTGGCATCGCGTATGGTTACGTGTTTCTTTTGAAGAACACAAATCGGAAACTTTTAGAGTTTCGACACGAAATAGACAAACAGATCGGCTAAAGTCTTAAACCGTCACGGTAAGACCGTAATGGAAAATACTTAAGCAATAAGTTTCTCGTATACTTGAAAGAGTATAGTATTCTTTCAAAATAGGACTCCTCCCGGAACACGTCAGTTTGACGGTGTGTCCGACAGGATAAACCGAATTTTGTTGGACATGATAAGGTTAATCATGAGTCGCTCTGAGCTACCATTTCCTTCAACGGATACGCTAAACAGTGCAGAACTTATTTAGAATAAGGTTCCATAAAATCTGTTTGACAGATAACATATTAGATATGAATAGGAAAGAAACCAGGTTTCTCATTCCTGATGATTTGGGATGCTAGGCATACGTTTGGATGATACCAAACAAGAACCCAAATTGGATAAATGCCAAATGTAGGTTATCCTAGGGATACCATAAGTATTTTACTTATACACTTCACAAGAGAACAATTAGATTGTTGCTCACCATGCGGTTTTCCTAAGAGGAATACCGATATGCAGTGGTAAGTGGGAGGATAGTAAAACTCGATGAAAATCGGAGTAATATTGTCCTAGGCACCAAGTCTTAATGGAACATAAATAGTTCATCAAGGATGAAACTATACCATTAATCTTCGAATACACAAGAACCGCGTAGGTCGGAAAGAGTCAGAAAACAACCTGGGGTATGGGTTTCTGATCTCACCTCATAAAAATGTCTATCTTTTGAGGTATACCAACTAACTACGATGAAGAAGTGATACTAGGTATCGAATCCCTATTATGACAAAGTACCATATAATCCGAAATGGATTCCATGTATATCAACCAGTTTGGATACTAGTTGATCTACCACAAGGCATTGTGCCTACTGGTATTATAAGTCTTCAAGTAAGACATACATGGATGGCAACACACCAACGTATAAAGCTAGGCTTTTAGCGGAAATGTATCGTTATCAACATTGTGTTGATTACGATTCAACCTTTTATCTGTTGCCACGATAAATCCATTTGGATAATGCTTATTATTCGATCCATGATTGGATTGAAGCAAGCATTAGATTCTTGGAATTATTGTTTTGATGTAATCATAATGATTTATGATTTAATTCAAAACGAAAATGATTCTTGTGTATATAAGAAGGTTAGTGGGAGCGCACTGACAGTGGCTGTCCTATAAAATAATGATAATACGTCATTTCTTGGAAATGATATTCCCATAAAATAACTATCGGCGAAAGCTTGTCTTTCGAAATACTCTTCGAGAAACCGTACATTGAAAAATATACGCGACCTGGTGTCTCATACGCTTTGAGCAGATGGATTCACAAACAGGCCAATCCGAGTGAGTCACTGGATTGAAGTTAACTACATCCGTTAGTATCTTAGAGAACTAAGGATGTTGTCTTAGTCTATGGAGAATGAGAATTTGAAGTGACTGGGATCACTGTAGCAAGTTTCCTATAACCGATAAAGACGACTAAAAGTCGCAAACGGTACTATAAAGTTTGAATAACGATACAGTGAGCTGGAAATCTTCCAAGCAAGATACTGTTACCGAATAAACAACAAATGCGGGTTAATTGCAGCAGCTGAGGCAGCAATAGAAGCCATATGGGTCAATAACAAATCTAATTAGATTAGATATAGTTCTATTAGCAGCTGAGCTAGGCGTCAACACATGCTAAATAATTAATGGTCTCATCAACGATCCAGATAAATACTTCGATATTCATCTGGTTCGTCCGGATCATACATTGTGGCGATGTGATGATCGAATAAATCGCATCAAGATGATATTCATACAAATCCGCTGACGAAAGCCTTTTCTCAGCAATTTGAGCCAACCGTATATAGTTCGGGTGTCAAGCACTCGAGTGACTGGCTATAGGCCAAGTGGGAGATTGTTGGACAATTATGACCCATAGCGACACTATTTGTACAGATCATGGTGTTGTTGTACAAATTAACTATGTGACAAAGGAGATTGCACTCTTATCATTTGTGATTAGATCACCGAGATATATAAATGATAGGAGGTCCTTATGATTTGTTCCTGGACGGAGAATGATATGAGACAGTATCAGTCCACGAAGGAGAAATCATTAAATATCCATAGTCAGAGTATTATCGAGATTGGACATCGATAAATACGTAAAAGACTAGTATTACACTTGTGCGCATTTGTGAGGGCACAACGGCATAGTTCTCATATATTTGGGTATAGGATACTCATGCAAGTGTAATAGGAGGTTGTGTTTTACCGATGGTACGGGAAACAGCTTCGCTCTGGATAGACCCCCACGGAATCCCATTGGTAGTATGACTATGTGTCTATGGGAGTTTACAATCAGGGTAGGTGTATTTGGTCTTAACCTGAGACTTGCACTGCTAATACTTGCGACAATCAATATGCTTTGGTTAAGGTCGTCCAGGTCTTTAACCGGTTCTGTGTACACCAATGCTGGGTATATTGAGAATCGTAGTGTGTTGGGTGTGATGTTAAGACGGAAGTATCACTCCAGTCATATGGAGATGATGGTCACATAGGATACGGAACTCGTTCTCTTAAATGCTCGAGCTATCGGGATATTATGACTAGGTCATATATATCCGATTATATAGACTAGTTACCAGACATCCGATATGTGCTTCGTATGGGGCAGACACAATTCCAGCCCCAGGCCTAGCACGTGACCAATCCGATAATTGATCGACATACACAATACTACGGTATACTACGCTTGATATATATCACATATTCATATAAGGATATTTCTGGAGAATTGGGTAGGCATGGCGCTTTGCTAGAAGCCAACCTTGTCTTGTAAATCGGTATAAACGTAGTACGAGGTACTTACGTGTTCGGATAGTCCGACGACCGAATTTACTGCCAACATATCCGGGGATCTCATGGGTCGCTTCCCAAAGATTCACCGATGATGTATGACTCGCACTTTATTAATCTGGGATTAATTAGATGAGAGAGAAAATTAATTTGGGATTAATTACGGAGATATTTTATCTGGGATAAAATATTAATTAAAGAGAGAGAACGATTAATTTGGAATTAATCGATAAAATAATATATTTGATATATTATACGAAATTGGATTTCGACGCGGAATTAAAATTAGATTTTAATTCGGGCGAACGAATTAATTTAGAATTAATTCGTTAGCGACATGAATAGTGATTTCGCTAGGCGTAATCGTTTAATTACGTCGCGACGGAAAATTCGTTAATTTGGAATTACCGAACCCGAGCCCGAGATAATTTGCGAGCGCATTCGCATTTCGAATTCGAGTGCGGCACATAAGTCAAATCAAACGTCAAATCGCAAGTCACATCAAGCGTCAAATCACATCTCACTTTGAGTGATGTGACAATTTGGTTGATTGATTTGAGTGATTGATGTGGTAGTTGAAAAGCTTTAAATGCTTTTTGCTTTTTGATTTTTTTGTTTTTTGGAAAAACGGAAAAGTGTATTTGTTATTTGATTTTTGGAAAATCAAAAATATATATAAAAACATTTTTCCTTTTTCCTTTTCTCTCTCCACTTTTACGGTTTCTTGGTATTCCATTTTCCCTCCTCTCTTTCCTTCTTCCTCACACGGCTTGGAGCCGATTCCTCTTCTCCATTTTTCTGGTTCGACCGAATGAGAAAGAGAAGCTTGTGAGAGTGTTTTGTGGCAAAACAAATGTGATAGCACACACTTGGGTCAATACAAAGGTGATAGGGCAGTGAACCTTTGAGCTTGGAAACCGTTTTTGGAGCTTGAAGCTTGGAGCTTCCATGGAGTCTCCAATGGCCGAATCTTGGAGGATCAACAAGGGCCAAAACCGAGCAGTCCATTACATGGAGAAGCCACTGCCGAGCTTCATGGAGGAGGCCAATTCGTTTTGTTCTTTGTAGCACCATAACCGATCAATGTGAGTATGTATTCTGCCTTACTCCTTTGTGTATTCATGCGAATTTCATTGCTTGATTTCATGATCTTGGGACCTAATCTAGAATCCAAGAGAAACTTGAAATGGCATTCTAACAGTGTACAATTTCGGAAATTCTAACTTTGCGCAAGTTTCGTATTGTAGCCATAACTTTTTACTCCGATATCGGATTGAGACGATTCCAGTTTCAGATGAAATAAGACTCAAATATCTATAATTTTTTTATTCATAAATTTTTTTAGTTCTGAGGTTTTCAAGGTCGAAATTGGTGAATAAGTCAATGTGTGTTGTATATAGTTTTAATTTGTTAGAAAATAAAGTAAAAAATAAAATAATAAAGTTGAATATCACAATCCACCTTTAGGTGGATGTGACAAATATTTATAAAATGATCAACAAAAATAAAAAAAAAAAGGTCAAAAAAGGAAAAAGAAAAATAAATTAGTAAAAGTTTATTGTTTGTATTTGATTTGGAAAGTTGTAATTAATAATTGAGAGATGAGCACTTCTACTATAAATAGAGGTGCTCACCACTCATTTTCTTCATGCTTCTTTCATTTTCTCTATTGAAAAATTTGGAAGAAGTGTCTTGTGTGTTTTATTTTTCTTACAATATTTTTTCTTTTAATAATAAATTTATACAAGTTTTTATTCAAATCATTAGTGGTTAATTTCATTATGCTGGGGTAAAGAGTGAAACTCTAAATATGAAAAATATAAATTAATTTTACTTATATTATAATATATAAATTGTAATCTGAAAACTAATAATTAATCTTCTCTTATATTTGAGGGTGTCTTGATTTGTTGTAGACAATCAAATCTGGGTTAGTACAGTTAATACTTTCCCAATATTATATGAGAGAGTAATTTAAATTTGTATTAATTATTGACAAGCTTTGATACCACCTTTATAGCTGGTTTTATATATTTGGCATAATTGATAACCTAATTGGACTTGTTATAGACAAATGTTATCACTTTCTTTTTGGCTGGTTTTATATGTTTTGGCATAATTAATTCCTGAAGTAAATTAACTTAGTAATAATGACAATTTATATATTATAAAAAATAATATTTCTCTGTATTTAAAATATTAAGAGTGGATCCCCTAACCCCAATATTTTAATTTATTGTTATATCTCAATAGCCCATCACTTCAATCAAGCATTTTTATTTTTACTCAAATTTTTATTTTATTTTACTAAATCTATTCCCTGTGGATCGAACCCGGACTTACCGAGTTATTTTATTACTTCGACACTCTTATACTTGGGAGTAAGAACCACTTTGTGAGTGTGTCAATTATCAACTCACTTATATTGAGAGCTTTAAGCTATAGGTTTTCACTTGATTTCTTCATTTGAGCTCTTGAGTCTTCATATCTATTTGCTTCGACATCTTTTTGTAATGCTCGTGAATGCAAGTCGAAGTCCTAGCATTGCATCATCAAAATCTTTCATCAAGTGTAATGACGCTTACAATCTCCTCATTTTTTTATGATGACAACCTTTAAAACTTGTGAGCATTGAGAGTTCCAAATTTATTGACGATTATAGCTCCCATTAATATTAGCTCCCCCTTGACATGTGATTGCCTCTTAGTATTGCTCTATAAGCACTTAGACAAACACATTAGTATAAATTTACCCCCCCTCAATATTTGGGTCGGGGTCGCACAAGTTTCACAAGTTTTATCTCATTTCTATAATTTCTACCCATTTTCCATTAGCGAAAAGAATGGAGAAACATAGATTAATCACTATAAACATGTGCACAAAACATAATAATAAAGTTCATAAACATGCACAACTAGCATTTCTCTCTTTTTGCCCTAGAATCTAATATCCATGTATAGATCATTAAAATCATTCAAGTTATACTAATATCCATGCATTTCATTTTCACCAAGAATGACCAATGGAAAGACATATCAAAAGAGTATCCAAAATGATCTAATATGTCAATATCAAGCAAAATATTTTCAAGATCATTCTTTCATTTTTCTAAAAACATTCAAAAGAAGCAATATACATGCATTTCATATTAATGTGCAAATCATCCAAAATGATCACAAATGTCATATATGTGCAATAAACTCAATGTGATACCAATTTTGATTATGAATACAATCAAATCATATAATGTAGGTGAATATTATAATTATGCCTCATTCAATTTTGAGCATTCCTAATGATTCAAACAAGTTATCAATTAACTTGATGAGTTTTATCAATACTCAAATCAAAAATTTTAGCTCAACATGCCCAATCAAATGTATGATTCACAATCAAGTTCAATTCATATAAAAAATTTAAGCATACTCAAGTAAGGTGGAGGAAACTGTACTAATATTTCCGTAAGCACGTATTTTACCTTTTACCATTGTCATCAAGTAAAAAATCTACCATGCATAAAACTTCGTCGTTTTTGAGGTTGCATCTAATATTCTTCTTATTGAGCTCTTTCCTCACTTTGTGTTGAGTCTTTGGGATCATTTACATTTCTTATTAATTACTTTTTCCAAAGATTCACCTACATAATCATTCAAACATATATTGTTACCCAAATTTTCTTGGGTCCATGAGGGTTACTCTTGGTTCCTTTGGGAACCCATGCATTCATTTTCTTCTTAAATATACAATCAAATATTTTATGTCATTTCCTATTGCATGCATGATATGTGATATTTGACTCACTAGTAATATGTTTATAAGAGGTGGATGCCTTTACAAAAGGATTTTTCAAATAAGTTCTTTCTTTGTAAGACCTATATCACAAACTCTCTTTATTGAAAACACATTTTTGAGAGCCAAGTAACATTTTAAAATTTTTCTCTCCCAAAGTGAAATTTGTTACTATTAAGTGCAGATCAATAACCTTTTTATTTCATGCAACATTTTCATTCTTCAAGGTGTTACACCTAGATGAGCTAGATGACATGTTAGACATGCTCTTTTCAAGTTTTAGCTTCTCATCTTTCAAACATGTAATTTATTTTTCATGCATTTCATTCTTATCAATAATTGATACATGATCATGTAATAATGATGATTGTTTCTTTTCGAGTAATTTATACTTCTTTATTAATGAATCATTAAATCATGCAATTCATTGAAAGTGTCAAGTAATTCATCATATTCAAAAGAATCATGTACATTTTTTTCATCACTTTCATCTATGAGGTCATCATTATCAATAGTCATAAAGTCAGGATCTTTTATCCCCTCTTCACTTTCTTCCTCGGATGAGCTAGAATCGTTATCGTTCCAAGTTGCTTTCATTGCATTCTTCTTGAACATTCCCTTGAATCTCCCTATTGGACAATCGAAAACTATGTGACCCAGGTTTTCACACTCAAAGAAAGTGATTTTATCCTTCTTATACTTCATTGGCCTATTTTCCTCATCCATCCAAAAATTCCCTTTTGACTTCTTATATTTGAGGAATTTATTGAAGCTCTTTGTCATATGTGCCAAGTTTTCATCACTATCATCTTCCTCATCTTTTGATCTTGCACTATCTTCTTTTCTCACAAATGATTTAAGAGTTATTCTCTTTTTCTTTTTATTTTTATTTTCTTCTTCCCTTAAATCCATCTTGATTTCCATCTCATATTCCAACAATTTGCCCACAAAGTCATCCAATTTCAAGGTGTTGACATCATTAGATTCTTTGATGGAGACGGTACAAATTCTATACTCCTTAGGAAGAAAACTAAGGATCTTCTTCACTTGATCACTTATACTAATGCTTTTTCTAAAAGCACTTAGTTGATTTATAATCATGGCGAACCTTGAAATCATCTCCTCAACATTTTTACTATTTCCATCTTAAAAATATCCAACTCGCACATGAATCGATTGATCTTGGATTCTTTAACTTGGCTAGTGCCCTTAATGACTATTTCAAATGACTTCCACAATTCATAAGCATTTCTAAATTCTGGAAGTTTGTTGATTTGGCTCCGAATAATTATACAAAAGAGATGGTTGAGAGCTTTTGCATTATTGGAGGCTTTCATGTAGTCCTCATCGGTCCATTCAGATTGTGAATTTGGAAATTCCGTATCGTTTCTATCTTTCTTTATTGGAATTTTAGAATTATCTAGTAATCAATTTGAATTATTGCACATCAACGGCAATGAGGTAGTTCAACATCCTCATATTCCAATAATTATAATAAGTTCCAGTGTAGAACATCGGTTTATTTGTCAAAAATCTCTTAGCCAAGTTTGTTATGTAGCTTGTAGATTCCTTGACCTATTCTCGGATGGTAAAATCCTTTGCGAGAAGTTCAAGCTCTAATACCAATTAAAATTACCTACAAGCACACCTAAACAACAAAAACTATACCCAAGTGGGAGGTGAATTGGATATGTGATAAAATAATACGGAATTAAAAATCGTATCAATTTTAAGCCACTTAGTTAGTAGTTTTACCAATTAAGCTTAGTGTGTAATTTTCTCAATCAATATATTTTACCAAAGGTAAGTTTCTAAGTGATATGCAAATATAAAATAAAACTTGCGATAAATAAAAGGAATAAGGGATAGAGAAAATTGACAATGCGATTTATAGTGGCTCGGCCAACAATGTCTACATCCACTCCTCCAAGCCGTGCTTGAAATTTTTCATTATACAAAAGTGATTCCACACTTTACACCGAGAGTTTTTCGTGGCTCACTCACAAACCAAGAGTTTTGTTCCAAGGTTCACCTCAAACCTTTACACATAAATTTTTGTCCATAGGTTCACTCTTAAACCTTTACAACGAGAGTTTTGTTCCTAAGTTCACTCTTAATCTGTTACAACAAAATCACCATTTTGAGTATTTTCACTCAACAAGAGATTTCCACAACCAAAAGTGTTTAAGATATAGAAGATTTACAACACAACTTGGGTACTCACAAAAGATAAAAAAAGATTAAGAATATGAGTTGCTAACCCAAGTAATTCCAAGCTCACTAAAATGTGTTAGTGTGTGAGCTTTGATGATCAAGAGAGTGTATGATGAAGAATATTAAAGAAACATTTTGTTTTTGCTTCTTAGAAAATGTATGAAGGTGTTGGAACTTAGTAAAAATGAAATGGGTATTCAATTTATAGTGAAAATGAAAATTGTCCCAACTCTCTTTCCTAAGACCGATATGTCGGTCCTACAAATTCAAACAGCTATATTCAATATAACTATTGAGCATAAAGCGCATGACCTACCATAATACTAACTGGTATGGAGATCGGTATGGACTGGACGAGTTCCAATAATTATGCAAACTCTAAACTGACTGGTATGGTAGATGGTATGGAGTAGTTCGATTTCAGAGAGCGTGTAAAACTGCCCAATGTAGAGAAAGGACACCAATATGTTAGTTCAGAGGCTGGTGTGCTGGTCATAGTGCAGAAATATAGATTTTGAAGATTAAAACATTATGCACGTGAAAAAAATACATTTTATGAATGTGTATGAGTTCTATGAGCTTAGAGTACTTGAATTATCAACTTACTTACATTGAGAGCCCTAAGCTATAAGACTTCATTTGATTTCTTCATTTGAGCTCTTGAGTCTTCACATCCATTTGTTTCAACATCTTTTTATAATACTCGCGAATGCACGTCGAAGTCCTAGCGTTGCATTATCAAAATCATTCATCAAGTGTAATGAAGCTTACAAAAGCACCTCTAAACTCTAATCTAAACTCATTATTTTGAAAGCCGATGAGATAATTAGAGGTGCAAGATGTGATGCGCTGGCGGAGGATAGTGCGAGGACACGATGAAAAACGCTAGCGCTTGCAATTGTAGAAGGGAACCAGAGTGGGACACGATCAAAACCCTAGCACTTGTAAGTGTAAAAGATAACCAGAGTGCTAAGTCTTCTAGTTTATTGGGTGGTGTCTCATTCACTTATGCATCATTTGGTAGAGAGTATTGATTTAGAGTATAATGACACACTCACAAAGTGGTTCTTTACTCCCAAGTATAAGAGTGTCGAAGTAATAAAATAACCGGTAAGTCCGGGGTCGATCTATAGGGAATAAATTTAATAAGATAAAATAATAATTCAACTAATAAAATAAAATAATAAAATAAAATACTATGGTTATGGGATCCACTCTTGATATTTCAAATATAAAATAACTTTTATTTTTTTTATAAAATATAAATTATAATTATTTCTCAATCAATTTATTTCATAATTATCAAGTATTAATTATGCCAACACATGTAATACGTCATGTCGATAATTAGTCATGCCAAGGTACTAAATATGTCAAAACCTATAAAACCAGACATAAAGACGGTGATAGCATTTGTCTATAATAAGTCCAGTTAGGTACTCAATTATGCCAAATATATAAAACCAGTCACATAGGCGGTAAAAAGTTTGTCAATAATTAATCCAGATTTTATTAGTCCACTCTCTCCCGTTTATGGGATTCAAGTATAATTTGTGTCAATCGAAGACTGTCTACAACTAGTCAAGAGTCCACAATAAACTAGAAATGGTATGAATTTTATTTGGAAAATTATCACAATTTATACAATATAATATAAATAAAAATCACATAAATTTTCATACCAACAGCTTCACCTTTTATCCCCAGTATGGTGCAAATTAACAAAATAAAATATAAATAAAAACACACATAATTTTATTAATAAAAGAAAAAGAAATCACAACAAAATAAATAAAATAAAACATATATGATACTTACTCCAAATCTCCCGAAAAAGAAAAATGAAATAACACATTCGAGCTGGAGAGGTGCTCTCCATTTCCCCTCCATTGAGGTGCCGAACACCTCCCATTATAGGAGGTGCCGAACACCTAATTGCAAAAACTATGCAATCCATTTGCAAAAAGCAAATGCCAAATTATTGCCATCCACTTAAAGGTGTTTTGGTGGATGGCAATATATATTATAATAATAATAATATATATATATATATATATATAATATGTCGGTGGGACCTCCTAAATATATATTTTTTTTATATTATATATATATTATAATAATAATAATAATAATACAATACATGTGTAATTAATACATCATAAGCTCATTTTGTTATCAATCTAAACACGATGAATATTTTTGAAGTCCGATTTGAATCTAACAGTCACACTCTTTTTGGGTTTTATGGGTCCTAAAATTCAGATATCTTATCCATTTTTCATATTGAGATTCCGAAGCAGTATTTTACCTATACAACAAATAAAAATATATAATAAAAATATACAAAATATAAATTTAATTGTTATTTCATAAATGTGTTAAAATAAGAGGATTGATGAAACTACAAGTGTAAAATGATTAATTTTTCTTTTAATAAATGTGTATTTTTTAGTATTCATCATATAAGTTAACTTTTAAGTATTGCACTAAGAGTAAAAGATAATTGGAAGTATAAATTATCTTATAAGCTCAACAAAATGTGCATCAAAGTGACTGTAAAAGGGAGTCTTGTCCTTCATTTAGTTTTGAAGCATTGTGAAATAGATTGCTGTTGGAGTTTTTTTTTAAAAATAATATTGAAAATTTCGCCGCCAAACCACCCGACCTTAATTTAAACGGAATAGGTAAAATTCCCGATTGTTCTAAGCTCTTACAACTCTAATAAAAACTCCATTGCAGTTGGAGTTGTTATTTCTTTTATGAATAGTTTGAAAAAGTTAATCTAAAATAAAAGCCCATTTCGACTTCTTATGTTTCCGTGTGGGAGTTTTCTCCTCCTCACTACGTAGCAATACTATCTTTCAACCCATAAGAAAAATATAATTGAAAGAATACACCATTTATATCGATAAGAGAAATATGATTGAAAGGGGCCTCCGCCTCATCAATAAGCACATTATTAAATGAATTGGAATCGACACACGACTCACGACTGTTAGTTCACAGCCAAAGATTCCGGAAAAAAAAAATTATTTAGGGATGAAATATGCGATCTTGTTTTCTAAAAAAATATGTGGATTTAGATGCAGATATTATATATATGAGTTTTTGGATTTCTAGATCGTAAAAATAATGTGAAATTTTATTTTATTTTAAATATTTAAAATAAAATAAAATAATATTATAATTAAACAATATAGATTTTTATATCCAAAACAACATTTAAAATTCAAAATCTATTTAAAATAATCTAAATTTAAAAATATAATAAAAACATAAATTAAAAAATACTTTTAATTATTCTTTTGTTATATTATTTATGTGTATGGATTCACATGCAGAATCCCACATCGGCTAGCTAGGACTCAATAGTCGGATGGCTCTTCAGTGGGATTGGACCTATGCCAAAAGCAAAATCGTGAGGGGTCATGGCTTTTGGAGTTGGGCCACCTTAGGCTACCAAAGACGATAATATTTTCACTGCGTACTTTAATAGCATGATGAGACCTTTTGGGTGGGCTTGAACTCATGCCAAAAACAAAATGCGAGAGGTCTGGACTTTGGGTCGGGCCACTCTGGGATAATAAAGTGGACAATATCTAATTAGTTGGGTCAGGTTGTCATAAATGATATATATTTAGATTTCAATTAGAAGTATGCCAACGAGGACGTTGGGTCCCAATGGGTTGGATTGTAGAATCTCACATTGTTTGGGAGAGATTATGTCCCTATAAGTTGTTAACCTTCCTCAACTAGTCGGAGGTCTCTTGGGTGGGTTGGGCCCATGTCGAGAATAAAACTATGAGGGGTCATGGCTTCGGAGTTGGGTTACTTTAGGTTGTTAAAGTGGAAAATATCTTTGACGCGTATTCCGATACTAGGAGGAGCCCTTTTTAGTGGGTTAGGCTCCTTCTAAGAATAAAATCGCAGGGGACAAGGCTTATGAGTCGGGCCACCATGGGCCACTAAAGTAGACAATATATGACTAGTTTGGTTGGGTCATCACCATGGTTTCGTAATTGGACCACTATAAACTGCCAAAGCAAACAATACTTGTAGGAAATTCTTCTTAATATTTCATTAAGGGTAATTCTATCTTTTGTTTGGATTGGGTGCTTGTGAGGGGTACAACCCTTTGGGGGGTTGCACCTCATCCCAAAGGGTGCCCTATTGGCACCCTTCCATGCCTTATATAAGAAGGTTTGATATCCAAAATAAGAAAAAGAAAAGATATCTGAATTTCTTAAAGAGACATTTGTTTTGTTTTCCTTTGTTTTGAGAGAGTTTCACCATCTTCCTAGTTCATAAACTTGTGAAGGAGTGCTCCTTGTACAAGTAGCATCCAAGTTATCCTGGGAGAACGTTGGCAAAACGAAACAGTAGAGCACTTGTGACGGGCCAATAAGTTCTTAAGGACAGAGATCATCTCGACTTGGACAATTCTGTAATCTCCATTTTCTGGTTTGTTTTAAAGGTTTTCTGGTTATAGGGTTTCATGTATCTAGATCTACTTTTACTGTTTGATCTGTTTGTTTGCAAGTGATATTACTGTTTAATGACACGTATATAAACAACAATCTTAAGAACTTATTGCTCTAGTGTTATTAGATAGTAATTCGCATGTTAGGGTTTGTTTATTTTCTGTAAAATACGAACTGTGCATGAAAAACCCGTAGGGCATTCGAACGCTCGACGCACGAGAAGGCATAAATTTGAATTTTCATAAGAACATTCGAACGCGTATTCAAACGCAACTCGAACGCAAGCATTTTTCCTTAGAATGTTCGAACGCGTTCTCAAACGCTATACGAACGTGAACTCTCTGGAATCATTCCGTTCGAACGCGTTATCGAACGCTATACGAACGTGAACTCTCTGGAATCATTCCGTTCGAACGCGTTCTCGAACGCTACACGAACGTGAACTTTCTGGAATCACTTCGTTCGAACGCGTTATCAAACGCAACACGAACGCACACACACTGGACAGTCTCGTTCGAACGTAGATACGAACGTGACACTAACGAATTTGTCCTGGAAGTATCATATATTACAAACTTTAATTAATATTAACTTGGTTCATCATATACTGTAAACACATTAATCTTGGTAGTATAGACTTAAGTTATTATTAAGTTGTTCAATTATCACAAGCATTCACATAGTGATAAAGTTGAAACTAATTGTGTGTTGCATAATTGGTTGAGAATTTAACGTGTAATTTTACACAAGTAATTCCATCCAATCTTGATTGAGATATATATCTACATTTATCGTATATCACTTTGAACAAGGTCATTCGTTGATCGTTGTGCAATTTTTCTTTCGTAGACTAATTGACCCTGTTGATTTTCCAGTTACATATGGCTAGCGGAAATATCACGTACCGATCTCTCACGGAGAAAAACCGGAGAAATTTGGTGGGGCAAATTTCAAACAGTGGCAGAGCAAAATGCTGTTCTACCTGACAACTCTCAAATTGGCTAAATTCCTCAAAGATCCTCCGGGTCCTGTGGAGGGTGAATCTGAATTGGCCAAGGAAGAGCGAGAACAGACTTGGATGTCTGGAGACTTCTTATGCAAGAACTACCTTTTGGGTGGTCTTCACAATACCCTGTACAATGTGTACCAAGGCATGACTTCTGCGAAGGTTCTCTGGGAATCTCTCGAGAAGAAGTACAAAACCGAAGATGCCGGACAAAAGAAATTTGTCGTGGGTAGGTTCCTGGACTATAAAATGGTAGATTCAAGGACGGTGATGTCTCAGTTGGGTGAACTGCAATTGATTATTCATGAAATACTAGATGAGGGAATGAAACTCTGTGAGATGTTTCAAGTTGCCGCCATAATTGAAAAGTTGCCTCCATCATGGAAGGACTTCAGGAGCTATCTGAAACACAAAAAGAAGCAGATGAGCCTTGAAGACCTCAGTGTTCGATTGAGAATCGAGGAGGACAACAGGATGTCCGAGAAGGCCAGCTACAAGACTCTGGAGTCTAAGGCCAACATCATTGAAGGTGCAAAGGGTAGCAAAAAGAGAAAGAACAGTGTAGCTGACTCTGGGAACAAGAAGTTCAAGGGAAAATGCTACAACTGTGGAAAGAGCGGTCATATGTCAAAGGACTGCAGGAACAATAAGTCTCAGGACAAGGGCAAGAAAAAGAAATATGAGGCCCATGTTACTGAAGGCGAGCAGCTGACTGATGATATCGCAGAGATGGAACTATCAGCAGTGGTAACCGAAGCCAACATAGTTGGGAATCCGAGAGAATGGTGGGTAGACACTGGGGCTACTCGTCATATCTATGCAGACAGTAAGATGTTTTCCATGTACCAGAAGGTCGATGGCGGCGATCATCTGACCATGGGAAACTCGTCTACCTCTCAAGTTGTTGGACAAGGCACAGTGGTTCTAAAAATGACATCCGGAAAGGAGCTAACATTGAAGAATGTACTGCACGTTCCAGATATTCGGAAGAACTTAGTCTCGGGCTCTCTTCTTAGTAAGGCTGGTTTTAAGCTTGTATTTGTTTCTGATAAGTTTGTAATGACTAAGAATGATATGTATGTAGGAAAAGGATACCTAACTGAGGGCCTTTTCAAGCTAAATGTAATGACTGTTAATCGTGCTATTAATAAAGCTAGTTCGTCTGCTTATATTATTGTGTCACAAAATGTATGGCATGGGAGGTTAGGACATGTTAATTATGATACCATGCGTAAATTAATTAACATGGACCTTATACCTAAAATTGCAATTGATAGCCAACATAAGTGTGAAGCATGTGTTGAAGCAAAAATGCATAGAACATCATTTCATTCTATAGAACGCAGTTCTGAACCGCTAGAACTTATACATACCGATGTATGTGACATGAATATTGTGCAAACAAGAGGCGGTAAAAAGTACTTTGTCACTTTTATCGATGACAGCACAAGATTCTGCTATGTGTACTTGCTGAGAAGCAAAGCAGAAGCTATTGAGAGCTTTGTGCACTATAAGAGCGAAGTTGAAAATCAACTTGGCAAGAAAATCAAAAGAATCAGGAGTGATAGAGGAGGTGAATATGTTTCACCATTCGGTGAATATTGTTCTGTGCACGGAATTATTCACGAAACCACTGCTCCCTATTCTCCTCAACAGAACGGAATTGCGGAGTGCAAAAACCGAACGTTGAAGGAAATGATGAATGCCATATTGACAAGTTCGAGTCTACCCCAGAACTTGTGGGGGGAAGCCTTGCTTTCCGCGAACTACGTTCTGAACAAGCTTCCTCACAGAAGACTAGACAAGACACCATATGAATTGTGGAAAGGTTTCTTACCTTCCTACAAATACCTCAAGGTGTGGGAGTGTCTTGCCAAAGTAATGGTTCCTAAACCTAAGAAGGTTAGAATAGGACCCAAAACTGTTGACTGTGTATTCATTGGATATGCTCACAACAGTAGTGCGTATCGATTCTTGGTACACAAGTCAGAGATTCCTGACATCAATCCAAATATGATAATTGAGTCAAGGAATGCGATATTTTTTGAAGAGACGTTTCCTTGTAAGGAAAGACAAATAACTGGGTCTCTCAAAAGGACAACTGACACTGTCAAGGATAGTGATCAGGTTGACCTGAAATCAGATCAACGTGTAAATGCTGAGACAATCGAGCCTAGACGTAGCAAAAGAGCTAGAACGTCTAAGTCGTTTGGTCCCGATTTTCTGACATACTTGTTAGAAAATGAGCCTCAAAGCTATAAGAAGCTATGGCTTCTCCGGAGGCACCTCTTTGGAAAGAGGCTATTAACAGTGAGATTGATTCAATCCTACAGAACCATACTTGGGAGTTGGTTGATCTTCCGCCAGGTTGTAAGCCGCTGGGCTACAAATGGATATTCAAAAGGAAGATGAAAACGGATGGATCAATAGATAAGTATAAGGCAAGACTTGTCATAAAAGGTTATAGACAAATGGAAGGCCTTGATTACTTTGACACCTATTCACCAGTAACTCGCATCACTTCGATAAGAATGCTCATAGCCATAGCAGCTATATTTGGTCTTGAAATACATCAAATGGATGTAAAGACGGCATTCTTGAATGATGATCTGGATGAAGAGATTTACATGGAACAACCAGAAGGGTTTAGTGTTCCTGGACAAGAACAGAAGGTGTGCAAACTTGTAAAATCCTTGTACGGATTAAAACAAGCACCGAAACAATGGCATGAGAAATTTGACAAAGGAATGTTGTCAAATGGGTTCAAAACCAATGAGTGTGATAAATGTGTGTACACCAAATCAACTCAAAAAGGATATGTCATTGTGTGTCTCTATGTAGACGATATGCTGATAATTGGTAGTAATCATGAAATGATTCAGTTTACCAAAAATGTGTTATCCAGCAGATTTGATATGAAAGATATGGGGATAGCTGATGTGATCCTAGGATTAAAGATTTCTAGGACATCAGACGGATATATATTATCACAGACTCATTATATTGAGAAGATACTCGATAAATATATCAAAGGGGATCTAAATGCTAGAACTCCTGTAGACCTAAATCTTCATTTATCAAAGAATACTGGTTCAAGAATATCGCAACTAGAGTATTCGAGAATCATCGGAAGTCTGATGTATCTCAAGAATTGCACACGACCTGATATCGCTCAAGCTGTGAATCGGCTTAGCAGATATACGAGTAATCCAGGACACAACCACTGGAAAGCCATAGTAAGAGTTTTGAGGTATCTGAGAGAAACTTCAAAATATGGGCTACATTACGAGAGATATCCTGCTGTACTAGAGGGTTACAGCGATGCTAACTGGATATCTGATATGGTGGATTCCAAATCCACGAGTGGATTTGTTTTCACACTTGGTAATGCAGCCGTGTCATGGAAATCCTCGAGGCAAACGTGTATTGCCCGGTCTACTATGGAAACAGAATTCATAGCGTTAGACAAAACAGCGGAAGAAGCAGAATGGCTTAGAAACTTCCTGGAGGATATTCCTAGTTGGCCCAAACCGGTGCCAGCAATAAGCATACATTGTGACAGCCTATCGGCTATTGGGAGAGCCCAAAATACAATGTATAATGATAAGTCTCGACACATACGTCGGAGATATAATACCATACGTCAACTGCTCTCAAGTGGCATAATAACGATCGATTATGTCAGGTCAAAGGAAAACCTAGCGGATCCACTAACTAAAGGTTTACCTCGAGAGAAAGTTGAGAAGTCATCGAGGGGAATGAGATTGAAGCCTATAATCTAAGAATTGTCTGTTAGGTTTATATCTAGGTCCCAAGATCAAACAAGCAATGAAATATATGTGTGAATACATCAAAGGAGGTAATGGAATACTCACATCGATCGGTTGAGAGACGAGGCAAGCAACAAAACTTGAAAATCCTCACTATTTTGGGCGTGAACTGCAGTGATGTTGCTCACTGTTTTGGGCGTGAAAATGGTCCATCGTCAAGCTCCAAGCTTCGTCGAACGGATCCCGCCTCATGGGTGAACCTCCCTACCACCTTCGCAAGTCTCGTAGTGTGCTAGCACTTGCGGTTTTTGCCACAAAAACCCAACTCTTGCCTCCCTCATGCTCACGGTTTTAGTGTAAAACCAGTGAGTTTATTTTGCCCAAAAGGGCGTGAGCTAAAGAGAAAGATTAGGAGAGATAGATGTGTGTTGACTTATGAATGAATTACCAAAAATGCTTTATATATTTTTCCAAAAAATAATAAGCATTTACCATTTGAATTTATCAAATAAAGTAAATGGTAATCAATTACACAACCTCCAAACACTATTACACAACTTACATCAACTATTCATTGTCACTTTAATAAAGTGATGTAAGTCTTTCAATCATTCAATCAATCACATCAATCAATCAAATCAATCACATCACTCAAAGTGACAATTGATTTGACGTTTGATGTGACTTGCGTTGCCGCACTCGAATTCGAAATACGAATGCGCTCGCAATCACACTCGGGCTCGGGTTCGCTAATTCCCAATTAGTGAAATTTCTGTTGCGTCGTAATTAAATGATTATGCCTAGCGAATTCACTATTCACGTCGCTAACGAATTAATTCTAAATTAATTCGTTTGCCCGAATTAAAATCTAATTTTAATTCCGCGTCGAAATCTAATTTCATTTAATATATCGAATATATTAATTTATCGATTAATTCCAAATTAATCGTTATCTCTCTCTAGACGATATTTTATCCTAGATAAAATATCTCCGTAATTAATCCTAGATTAATTTTCTCTCTCTTCTATATAACCCAGATTATTTAAGAGTGCGAGTCATACGTCATCGGTGGATTATTGGGAAGCGACCCATGAGATCCCCGATAAGTCGGCAGTAAATACGGTCGTCGGAGTATCCGAATCACGTACGTACCAAGTACTACGTTCTACCGATTTACGAGACAAGATCGGCTTCTAGCAAAGCACGAAGTCTACCCAATTCTCCGGTCATATTCATCTAAGAATATTTAAGATCTATATCAAGCGTAGTATACCAAGTATTGTGTATATCGGCCCAGTATCGGATAGTCACGTGCTAGGGCTGGGGCTGGATAAGTGTCTGCCCCGTCCGAAGCACATGTCGGATGTCTGGTAACTAGTCTCTATAATCGGATATACATGACCTTGTCATAATATCCCGATGGCCGGCCAGCACTTAAGAGCACTAATACCGTATCCTGCGTGACATCATCTCCACTATGATGGGAGTGATACTTCCGTCTTGACATCACACCCAATACTCTACGATTCTCATATACCCAGCATTGGCGTACACAGAACGGTTAGAGTCCTGGACGACCTCAACTAAAGCATATTGATTGTCGTAAGCATTAGCGGTGCAAGTCTCAGGTTAAGACCAAATACACCTACCCTGATGTCGGACTCCCATAGACACATAGTCATAATACCAATGGGATTCCGAGGGGTCTATCCAGAGCGAAGCTGTTTCCCGTACCATCGGTGAAACACAACCTTCTATCGCACTTGCATGAGTATCCAATACCCAAATATATGAGAACTATGATGTTGTGCCCTCACAACGCGCACAAGTACAATACTAGCCTATTCCGCATTATCGATGTCCAGTCTCGATAATACTACGACTAGGGATATTTAATGATTAATCCTTCGTGGACTGATATTGTCTCATATCATCTCAATCCAGGAACTAATCATATGGACCTCTCTTCATTTATATATCTAAGGTGATCTAATCACAAATGATGAGAGTGCAATTTCCTTGTCACATAGTTAATTTGTACAACAACACTATGATCTGTACAAATAGTGACGCTATGGGTCATATTATCCAACAATCTCCCACTTGGCACATATCCAGTCACTCAAGTGTCGTACACCCGAACTATGTACGGTTCGCTCAAATTGCTGAGAAAAGGTTTTCGTCAGCGGATTTGCATGATTATCGTCTGACGCGATTTATACGATCATCACATCGCCACGATGTATGATCCGAACGAATCAGATGATATAGAAGTATATATCTGGATCGTCGATGAGACCTTTAATTCCTTAGCCTTGTGCTGACGCCTAGCTCAGCTGCTAACAGAACTATATCTAATCTAATTAGATTTATTATCGACCCAAATGGCTTCTATTGCTGCCTCAGCCGCATCAATAATCCGCATTTGTTGTTTATTCGGCAACAGTATCTTGCTCGGAAGATTTCCAGCTCACTGTCCCGTTTTTCAAACTTTATAGTACCGCAGTATTTAACTGTTTGGAAACTTGCGCCAGTGATCCTAGTCACTTCAAGTTCTCCTTCTCCATAGTTTTAGACAACATCTTTAGTTCTCTAAGATACTAATAGATGTCATTAACTTCAATCCAGTGACTATCACTTGGATTGTCCTGATTATGACTCCATATGCTCAAAGCGTATGAGACACCATATCAAGTACATTTTAAATGTACAATTTCCCAGAGAGTGTTAACAACTCCAAATCTATCCCAGTAGATCTTTATTCCTTGAATAAAGGTTGTTACTCCCCAGAATTCTACGGAGAATTTCTATGAAAGCCAAGCTTTCACCAATTGCTTTATGGGAATTTCACTGTCAGTGCTCTCCCACTAACCTCCTTATATACACAAGAATCATTTCGTTTTGAGTCAAATCATAAACCATTATGATTATTTCAAAACGACAGTTCCAAGAACCTTATGCTTGCTTCAATCCAAACATGGATCGAATAACCCGCAAACCTTGTTTGTCGGTTATACAAAATCGTCAGGATGTTGTAAGCATCCTCCAAGAGGTTTCCTTTTCAGGAAAGCGATTTTGATCTACAACTGACACATTTCATAAATGAAATATGCAGTATCAACAAGCATCATCAAAATGGATTTACTATGGCAACAGATAAAAGGTTGAACCGTTATTAACACAATGTTGATAACGATACCTTTCCGTCACAAGCCTAGCTTTGTACGTTGGTTGTTGCCATCCATGTATGTCTTCGTTGAAGACGATTACAGTACCAATAGGCATAATGCCTTGCGGTACATCAACTAGTATCCAAACATAGTTGTTATACATGGAATCCATTTCGGACTCATGGCACTTTGCCATAATAGGGACTCGATACCTTGTATCACTTCCTCATACGTAGTCGGTTGGTATACCTCCATAAGATTTACATCTTTAAGGGGTTACATCAGAAACTCATACCCCAGGTTGTTTTCTGATTCTCTCCGATCTACGTGGTTCTTGTGTATTTGAAGATTAATGGTTTAGTTTCATCCTTGATGAACTATTTATGTTCCATTACGGACTTCGTGCCTTGAACAGTATTACCCCGATTTTCATCGAGTTTTACTGTCCTCCCACTTACCACTGCATATCGGTATTCCTTTTAGGAAAACCGCATGGCGAGCAACAATCACATTGTTCTCTTGTGAGATATATAAGTACTATACTTATGGTTTTCCCTAGGATAATTTATAATTGGCACTTATCCAATTTGAGTTCTTAGTTTGGTATCATCCAAACGTTATGCCTGGCATACCCAAATTATTAGGAATGAGAAACTCTGTTTCTTTCTGTTCATATCCAATATGATATCTGTCAAACAGATTTATATGGAACCTTATTCTAAATAAGCTTTGCACTGTTAATACATATCCTGTTGAAGGAAATGATAGCTCAGAGCGACTCGTGATAAACCTTATCATGTCCAACAAAATTCGGTTTTTAGTTTGGACACATCGTCAAACTGACATGTCTCGGGAGGAGTCCTCATCTGAAAGAATACTGTACTCTTTCATGTATATTTGAAACTTATTGCTTAAGTATTTTCCATTACGGTCTTACCGTGACGGCATAATACTATAGTCGATCTGTTTATGTACTTCGTGTCGAAACTCTAATAGTTTCCGATCTGTGTTCTTCAAAAGAAACACATAACCATAACGTGATGCCACATCCGTTAAGGTCACGAAATATTCATATTCACATCTAGCCTAGCTAGATATGGGCCCACTTTCTTCACAATGAATAGGGCTAACAGATCGATGGCATTTTCACTATCACCAAGTAAATAGTGTTTTAGGTACTTTACCTAACAAACTAGATTCGTAGACTTTATTTGAATAGTCAAATCAGTCCTAGTACCCACTCTTCAAAAGTGCGGATATACGAGTCTTGTTTAATTGTGTCCTAGACAACAATGCCACAAATAAGTCTCTATTGATCAAATCAATTTGAGCTATTTATTTGTCATTTTATATGTTTTGAGATTTTAATTATATTCAAAATATAAATTCTGTTATTCACATCTAATGTGTTTATCTCAGTATCATCTTTATATAATGAAACACTTAGTGTTCTAGAATATAAAGGTTTATCCACAATGGATTAAACATTGATATAGAGATAATGTCTCTAGTCAAACTAGTTACATTATAACAGTTCCTAATTTAAGTACACACCCAAAGGGTAGTTCCTAAACTTAGGTATCTACGGTCGAAACAGCGACTTTCGTCCCGTTTCCGATTCGCAGAGCAATCTCAGCTTGAAGTCAGTATCCTGCTCAAAGCAGATTCTGAACATCAATACATATATTTTATGTACCACACTAAGTATTTAAAATCTAATTTCAATACTAGTAGTGAACATAACTTTGACAAACATTTTTAAAGTCAGAGCCTTGCCCTTTCTTTAATTCCTTCGTGTCTGCCATATCCAAATGGTAGTCACTTTGGGATATGTCAATTATCATTTTCAATATTTCAGGAACCTTAGGCCAAGCCTTGGGTTTTTATAATATCGAAACGATGTGCACCTCGTGCTACATGCCCAATTGCAAACTTTGACTTTTTCTCCTCTAGAATAGTCAATTAATTCTCCAAGAATTATAAATTGCAATTTTAATACTTCTTAAATCTAAAATTAGATTTATGACAAGTATATTAAATTAAGCACTAAAGTCATCATCACATAAACCTTCCAAAGATTTTATGCTCTACTTATTTTGCTTAATTTTGGGCTTAAGGTATAATAAGTTATTTTATCAAATAAAGTAACCTATTATTTATTCCCAATTTGAAAATAAATCATTTAAAATATTTTAATCCCAGATTATATTTTAAATATCCAACTTTTCAATTCTTTCTTGATTTCAATAGTCCAACTATTTAATCAATGATTAGTGGTACTATATATTATAATGATTATAATAGTCCAACTATATAATCAAATATAATCCAAATTAATTAACCTCAATTACATTGATTACTATAATCCAATTATAAAATCAACTGTAAACTAAAATTAATTAATTCAAATATATTGATTAATATAATCCAATTATATATAATCAACTATAATACAGTCCAACTGTTTATTAAAACAACAATTTAAATATTAGTCCAACTAACATTTAATATTACGACGAAATAATTTGAATGAGCGCGTATGGCGAGTAATTGAACGAATATTGCAAATTCAATTCTTGCCTCCCACTATTTTTCGTCGAGCCTCTAACCCTCTGTCGAGTACTCGGGAAACCGTGTTTCCTAGTGGGCTAGGATCCCGTTAAATATCACACAATCTGTATGATAATTAACTAGGTAGATCACGAAGATCAATTGGATCTCATCCAACTCCTAGATCCAGTAGGTGGACATCCAAGTCCAAAACATATATCTTATATATGCCTATATATCGAATATATACCCTAACCTTTTTCCTCTGAATCAACTAGGCCTTGGCTTTGGCACAACAAACCTAGTGATCCCAGTCAAGCGTGGACCCATTGACCATGGAAGCTTCGTAATCAATGTCGTTGGACAAGAAGTGGTCTTGAATTTGGCCAACAAACCACAACTTGGACAAGACACCAATATGGAACAAAGCCTCGTGATTCAAACACATCTTCGACGGACAAGGGCTTGACTTTGGCCAACAACCCATGCCAATCTAGGATCTTGAGCAAGAATCACTCAATGGAAGGAAAACGCATGATATTTGATGAGGGCTTTTCGCGTGCAAATTGGCTACCAATTTCATTATCTTTGTTAAGGTCTCATCATCATACACCCTTAAACATGCATTCTAAATACATAATAAAGCGAGTATGAAAAAATAATAATGATATGCGGAGGGATACTTTACATTGATCCTAGATCAAATCTCTCCCTTTCTCACTCAAGCTAGCACTTGTATTACTTCTACCCGTTACACTACACTTCTAAGAAACCTCATTTACATTGAGGGGAATAGGTGAGAAGAGAATACAAAGAGAATAGAGGTGATAAGGCTGGACACGCAGGTCCAATTTAATAAATCGAATTTATTACAACAATTTCCAAAATCGCCCCACCCGACTAATATCCATCCGATATACATTATTCATTCATCACAACCACGTATTCACACATAAGCATGCTATCAATCAATCTAATCAAATTAATTAATCTGATAATTATGTGATCATCCAATGTTCAAACAACGATTTGATTTTGGTCGAGTCAAACTCGTTTTTGCGAATAAGTACTCAAAGTACGAATTCATGAATTAAATTAAACTACATCATTAAATCCAATTTAACATGTATTTAATACTAATTCACTATTCAATTCCAAATTAAATATTACACTTTATTTAATAAACCTTTAACGACTTAAATTCCAAATTTAATCGCTTCGGGTCTCAAACCCGATTAACGTCCAACGTCAATTCAATTCAAGTCTAATGGGCTTTAATTAATTTCTATAAGGCGTGGGCTTCGGCAACCAAAGCCCAATCAAGGAGTAACCCCATAAGCCCAGAAATCAATTTAGGCCCATTAGGCCCAATTAAACTTTAAAGGTTCATTAGTCGCATTTGGGCTTTATGGTAGTGGTTTTGGGCCCAATTGGATCCAATCCATTTGGCCTAAACCCAACTTGATAAAATCAAGCCCAATAAGCCCAATTACAACTTAATAAGCCCAAATCCAATTTAAAGGCCTAATTCATTAAATTACACAAAATCCAATTTCGCAATTTAATTACCTAAAGTGTATTACATGATTAATCACCCAAATCAATATTTCCAAAACATGAAATTAGTCCAATTAATCATGTTCATTATCATCATCACATGTCCAACACATTAATGAAAATCAAACCCATTTTACATGCTTCTAAGTCTCGGCCAAGGAGGGATTTTGTGTCCGATTTGGTTTCAATCCAATCGAACCCACAATCGACATTAAATCAACATCCCGAATGATTTCCAATACATCCAATGTTCAAAAATCAAAATACCAAGACATTTAAGGGCATATGGAATTCGGCCAACATATACATTTTGGGGATTTTATGTTCAATTCAAAATTCAATCTAATTGACTTCAAATTAACATCATCCTTCATGATTCTAACTCATCCAATGAATCAAAATCAAAAAATTCCAAGAATCCAAAATTCACATTACATTCGGCCAACACTCCAAATTTGGGGAAAATTGTTCCAAACACATTTTCTTGAAATTGATCAAATCAATCTTCAATACAACATATATTAATCATGCTTAAACATCCAATTTTATAAAATCATGCTCAAATACAAAGTTCCCAATTTTAAGCCCTACATTTTTCATGCTTGAACCTATAGCTCTTGATGCCATTGTTAGGTTTATATCTAGGTCCCAAGATCAAACAAGCAATGAAATACATGTGTGAATACATCAAAGGAGGTAGCGGAATACTCACATCGATCGGTTGAGAGACGCGGCAAGCAACAAAACTTGAAAATCCTCACTGTTTTGGGCGTGAACTGCAGTGATGTTGCTCACTGTTTTGGGCGTGAAAATGGTCCTTCGTCAAGCTCCAAGCTTCGTCGAACGGATCCCGCCTCATGGGTGAACCTCCCTACCACCTTCGCAAGTCTCGTAGTGTGCTGGCACTTGCGGTTTTTGCCACAAAAACCCAACTCTTGCCTCCCTCATGCTCACGGTTTTAGTGTAAAACCAGTGAGTTTATTTTTCCCAAAAGGGCGTGAGCTAAAGAGAAAGATTAGGAGAGATAGATGTGTGTTGACTTGTGAAATGAATTACCAAAAATGCTTTATATATTTTTCCAAAAAATAATAAGCATTTACCATTTGAATTTATCAAATAAAGTAAATGGTAATCAATTACACAACCTCCAAACACTATTACACCAACTTACATCAACTATTCATTGTCACTTAATAAAGTGATGTAGTAAGTCTTCAATCAATCACATCAATCAATCAAATCAATCACATCACTCAAAGTGACAATTGATTTGACGCTTGATGTGACTTGCGTTGCCGCACTCGAATTCGAAATACGAATGCGCTCGCAATCACACTCGGGCTTGGGCTCGGGTTCGCTAATTCCCAATTAGCGAATTTTCCGTTGCGTCGTAATTAAATGATTACGCCTAGCGAATTCACTATTCACGTCGCTAACGAATTAATTCTAAATTAATTCTTTTGCCCGAATTAAAATCTAATTTTAATTCCGCGTCGAAATCTAATTTCATTTAATATATCGAATATATTAATTTATCGATTAATTCCAAATTAATCGTTATCTCTCTCTAGACGATATTTTATCCTAGATAAAATATCTCTGTAATTAATCCTAGATTAATTTTCTCTCTCTTCTATATAATCCCAGATTATTTAAGAGTGCGAGTCATACGTCATCGGTGGATTATTGGGAAGCGACCCATGAGATCCCCTGATAAGTCGGCAGTAAATACGGTCGTTGGAGTATCCGAATCACGTACGTACCAAGTACTACGTTCTACCGATTTACGAGACAAGATCGGCTTCTAGCAAAGCACGAAGTCTACCCAATTCTCCGGTCATATTCATCTAAGAATATTTAAGATCTATATCAAGCGTAGTATACCAAGTATTGTGTATATCGGCCCAGTATCGGATAGTCACGTGCTAGGGCTGGGGCTGGATAAGTGTCTGCCCCGTCCGAAGCACATGTCGGATGTCTGGTAACTAGTCTCTATAATCGGATATACATGACCTTGTCATAATATCCCGATGGCCGGCCAGCACTTAAGAGCACTAATACCGTATCCTGCGTGACATCATCTCCACTATGATTGGAGTGATACTTCCGTCTTGACATCACACCCAATACTCTACGATTCTCAAATATACCAGCATTGGCGTACACAGAACCGGTTAGAGTCCTGGACGACCTCAACTAAAGCATATTGATTGTCGTAAGCATTAGCGGTGCAAGTCTCAGGTTAAGACCAAATACACCTACCCTGATGTCGGACTCCCATAGACACATAGTCATAATACCAATGGGATTCCGATGGGTCTATCCAGAGCGAAGCTGTTTCCCGTACCATCGGTGAAACACAACCTCCTATCGCACTTGCATGAGTATCCAATACCCAAATATATGAGAACTATGATGTTGTGCCCTCACAACGCGCACAAGTGCAATACTAGCCTATTCCGCATTATCGATGTCCAGTCTCGATAATACTACGACTAGGGATATTTAATGATTAATCCTTCGTGGACTGATACTGTCTCATATCATCTCAATCCAGGAACTAATCATATGGACCTCTCTTCATTATATATCTAAGGTGATCTAATCACAAATGATGAGAGTGCAATTTCCTTGTCACATAGTTAATTTGTACAAAACACTATGATCTGTACAAATAGTGACGCTATGGGTCATATTATCCAACATTGTCACTGTGGAAACCCAACCTAGTTGACTGGAGATCCCAAGATCTAGGTTCAAAAGGGACAACAGAAACTTTGTGCAATTCAAAACAAGCACTGAAGAGTTTCGTACTCTTTCCCATTCCGATAATGATGCTGAGTGCTGTCTGTCATTGGTTAGGATAAGCTAAGGCTTTTAATGATCACTATATTAGGAGATGAGTCCTAATGGGGGTAAAGACAGATTACCTCTTCATAGTAGATCACATATTTCAAGTAAGAAGTGAGGTCGCTTCCATGGGAACCTTTAAAGGTGGGTTGCCCTAAAGTGCTTGATGAATCCAGGACCGTTGTTCAGGGCCAAAATGAACACAACCGTAGAACGGGAAAATGGTCGAATTAAAGCTGTGTGTTGGCAATTGTCTTGGTTTACACCAACGGCAGAACAGTTCAAGACTATGGGTCACTGGTTTGCCAAGTAAATCCGATTGTCACTCTCTAGGAAAGGTTCAAGGCGAAAGCTACCTATTTCGATGCAGCTTTAGTTCATGGTAACTCTCTCAAGTGTCTCCATGAATATTTGAAGAATTGTGGGGGATTGTAGGAAATTCTTCTTAATATTTCATTAAGGGTAATTCTGTCTTTTGTTTGGATTGGGTGCTTGTGAGGGGTACAACCTTTGGGGGGTTGCACCCCATCCCAAAGGGTGCCCTATTGGCACCCTTCCATGCCTTATATAAGAAGGTTTGATATCCAAAAGTAAGAAAAAGAAAAGATATCTGAATTTCTTAAAGAGACATTTGTTTTGTTTCCTTTGTTTTGAGAGAGTTTCACCATCTTCCTAGTTCATAAACTTGTGAAGGAGTGCTCCTTGTACAAGTAGCATCCAAGTTATCCTGGGAGAACGTTGGCAAAACGAAACCGTAGAGCACTTGTGACGGGCCAATAAGTTCTTAAGGACAGAGATCATCTCGACTTGGACAATTCTGTAATCTCCATTTTCTGGTTTGTTTTAAAGGTTTTCTGGTTATAGGGTTTCATGTATCTAGATCTACTTTTACTGTTTGATCTGTTTGTTTGCAAGTGATATTACTGTTTAATGACACGTATATAAACAACAATACTTAATTAGTTGGGTCAGGCTGTCAAAACATAGATCTGGATTATGGATCCAGATTGATGCATATCATTAAAATATAGATTTAAATCCATATTTTTTTATTAATTCGTACTTGAATGTTTCAGATCTTTATAATTCTGAACTCGTATCTGAATAATCTTACCATCCTAATTAATTATCCGTGACTGCAATAACTTTTCTTATACAAGTCAATTAATGGGTTATGAATATTAATATTTTTTTTTGACATCATCGCGCATAGGATAAGTTAGTTTAGCTAGAAAAAGAGTCGTTGGTTTTGGCTCATCTTTGCCACCCAACTGACCAACATCCATCCCTAAGGTTGGTGAGAGTATACATCATATGGAAACAACAAAACTTTTGATCCCTTTTTCATCAAATGCTCCCCCCATACAGATCATAAGTATGTTATATGTGACATAAATTAGAACAAAGTTGGGTCCCTCTCGAATAAAAGAATGGCTTTATAATCAGGGGCGATTCAATTTTTTTTTGGGTCTTTAAGTAAAAATTTTAACGAGATCTTATTAAATTAGAGATATTTTTAAGAAAAAATAATCATATTATTTGTTTAGAAAATAAGAAATATCATATTAATTGTGTATTAAAATGTGATAATTCAATCATTTAAATAATTTTATATTACAAGTACCTAATCAATCAGTA
The DNA here is from genome assembly GCA_019454045.1 of Zanthoxylum bungeanum. NCBI lineage: Eukaryota > Viridiplantae > Streptophyta > Magnoliopsida > Sapindales > Rutaceae > Zanthoxylum > Zanthoxylum bungeanum. Next base: position 67,512 of record SKCR01022870.1, read on the forward strand.
AAATTTTATTATTTTTTACACGAAAATTAATAATAATTTTGTAATATATTACGATTAGTAATTGGTCTGGTCGATATTTGTCAATCTCAATCTCAATCAAATTATATGATGGAGAAGAAAAATCAATAGAATCTCATACCAAATTATTCAAGAACGGAATTTCAATTGAAATTCAAGATTCACGATTTTAACTTTATTCAAAAACTCGGGCCCGGTAAAAAATTCTAGTTTAAAAATTATTCCGAATGTTGATCTATTTTCTAATGGGCATAAAATAAAATTTCCAAAATCAAATTTTTTTTTTACCAACCCTAATATGTCATGTCAAGTTTGACTAAGCTTTACTTTTCTCATTCGTACAAGATTTATGTTGGCGTGTGCGAGTGCGTGTCCAATTCCTAACTGGCGTTATTGTTAGCGAAGTGGAACAGCGTTATAAAAATAATAATAATAATAATAACACTCTTAATGATGATTGGCCACACCAAACTAAGAAGCTGCTTCCTTGCACATATGTAAGAAAACGCACGTGTCTTTTGACTCGCAATTCAATCACCAGACGAACGAAGCTTCTAAAAAAGCCAAAGCCAGCCCTAATCTTCGTTTCCCTCTGTTCTCAAACAGGAAGCTTACGAGCAAATGATCGAATATCTGCATTCAATTAACTGCAATTCAAACTGAATTCAATTCACTAGTGCATTAATTCAGGTTGGTTTTCTTTTCTCAACGAAGTTACTTACCTTATTTGTTTCAGTATCTTAATTGCTTTATTGGATTTTGCTTTCTCATTGAATTATCCAAAGGGTGGGATTTAGAGCTTCAATTTATAACTTCAGAGCTTGGAAAGTTTAAATTTTTGAAGAATTATGGTTTCTGTAGGTGAATATTTGTGAATTTAAAGTTAAGAAGTGAAAATTTTGTGTCCTTGTATGAGGGTCTTCAGTTTTGAGTTTAATGTGTATTGACTGTTTATCGATGAATCTATGCGATTAAGTTAAAGAATCGAGTGTTGAGGTCAATTATTATCTGGGTTCGGTTCATAAGCTTATCTAAGTAGCCACTTATGGCGGATGTTGAATTATTAACAAGAATAACATTAAATTTATTTTATTTTTATTTTAATGGTTTATGTAATTATATGATTATATATTTATTTATTTTTTATGATAGTGAGGAATATGGAAACTGAAATGCCAGCTGATCAGCATTTTACGCGATTGGACACTTTAGAGATAAAATCCCATATTGAAAGGAAGCTTGGTTCTGCTAAATCACAGAACTATTTTAGGCTCCTCACAAGATATTTAAGTCTTAAAATTAGCAAATCTGAGTTTGATAGACTCTGCATTGGCACAATAGGAGGAGAAAACGTGCGTCTTCATAATCATCTCCTCAGATCAATTATAAAAAATGCATGTCTTTCAAAGACTGCCCCACCAAAAGAGACCAAAGTTGATGGCTCTTTGAGTGGTAAAGTGTCAAATGGGTATCAAAGAAGTTGTCTTCAGTCGCTATGCAAAGATATTCCCCAATCTTCTCGAAAGGGGATGACATTGGGTCTTCGTGATTGCAAGTTCAAAGACCGTCGAAGCCCTCTTGGGCCGCATGGAAAAAGCAATAGTATTGCATGTGAAGATTATGTTCCTAAAATTCAACAACAGCAGAATGCAACAGACTTGCTTTCTTTGGGTAGTAGACCCCCAGGCTCTGTAGAAAATGGAGAAGAGGTTGATCAAGCGGCTGCCAGTCCAAGCATTTATAGCAGGAGCCCCGTTAAAGCTCCTCTTGGCATCCCCCTAAAATATAAATGGAAGCCAAAACTACTTCCCTGTTCCTCAGCTGGCTCTTATTACACTGAGATTTGTCAAAACCGTGGTGAGCTACCTGATACTAATTCCTTAAGGACGCGGTTGGGACGCAAGTTGGAAATGGAGGGATTAAAAGTTTCAGTGGATTGTGCCAATTTGTTAAACAATGGCCTCAATGTTTTTATGAAGAGACTAATAAAGCCCTGTTTGGAACTAGCTGGGTCGAGGTCTGGACACAAACATATAGACCCAATCCATGGCTCCTTTTCTGCATCCATGTTAGACTTTCAAGTTGCAACGGAGTTAAATCCCCAAATTCTTGGAAATGATTGGCCGTCACAGCTTGAGATCATCGCTTGCATGCATCAGAGGATTGGTGATTAGTTTCCATGCACATTGATTGTGAATCATTAGAATCATTAACACTATGCTAACGCTGATCTTGACCACACCATACTTGTAAGGAGCTGCAGTTCACAAAGTTTTGAATCAAGTTATGAAGATTGTATATAGGTCATAACGCTGATTTATTTTAGGGTGGGATATAATGACTTGTAAGAATCTAGTTGAGATAGTACAATTAGGTTAGTGGCTTTCTTGTTATTTATAATTTTGAGTTCTTGTCATGAACAATTGCTTTGTTAATAAATCTCTTCAATCAAGCTTTGAGGCATGCCTTTGTTTTATTTCTTACTTTAATGAAGTGTTCTTGCTGAAATACTGTTGGTTAACTTATTTCTTTGTAAGTGTTGTGTTTATGTGTGTCTCATGGCTGCAAGGCAGTCCTCTACTGTTTTTAATTTAGGAGTTTCTGGAAGCTATGTGACCAAAATTTCTTTAATTTTCCTTTTCTCTTAAGCATTTGAAGGCAAAAAACCATTTTTATTATCAATATATAAAGTGCTGACCTTCCACTTCTATAAAATTGTTTAAACAGTTGAGCAATCAGGTCATTTGGGTATGTAGTAGAGGCATGGGTTCTGGTTCTTGTGCAGCTTTGTTCACTTGGTGTATTTTTCAATTTTAGTTCTATTCTTTACTGTGAGACAATTCTACATGAAACCTGTGTTTAAACCCTATATATAAATGGAAAGAAGACATTTTCCTTTGCTGCATATTTATTGAAGATGCAGGTTGCTTTAAGGGGCAAAAGCTTCATGAACCAAGGATCAAGGCCCAGGAAAAAGGTCTCTGACTGAGGAAGGTAAGGCTCCTACAAGATAGACATGCAGACTAAATATTCAATGTTTATTAAAGTTGGTACAATCAAATAATTTTGCTGATTTCCAGTTGCTTAACTAAGTCACATACCTAGGATCAGGAATTTAATCAAACCAAAATATGGTATTTGAATAGAAAAGAAAAGAAGGGAGAAAGAAAGTGTACGAGAAAGATCTCTAGTATGTGATAATTAAAGGTTTGAGCCTGTTGATGGTTGGTGAGTGATAATTTAAGCGGTACCAGTCCTGAAGTCTGATTGATAAGCCTAGGCACACCTCATGTATTGTGCACATACAATAAGTCAGGTGAAGTCAGATTTCTATCCTTGTTTAGCGCCTGAAAATCTTGAATAGTAATTAATTGCTGGTGAATTTAGACCTTAGGATGCCTAGTATCATGTTTTTTTCTGGAAGCTATCTAATTGTATCATTTCGTGGCTGTGAAGGGAACCAAATAGAGAAACTACTCAGAGGTGGAGAATTACTCTGTGGTGGTTGAGTTTCACATCACAAAATTGATGGCCTTAGTCCTTACAGCTCCTGTAATCCTCAATGCAATCAATATGTGGAATTTGTTGTACGCAGGAACCAATCAGATTATAGGTTGGAACTCCGCTATGATTTTGTATTGACTTCTTTTACTCTTCACATAAAAAAATAAAAATAAATAAATAAATAAATAAAATTGGCTACTAAATGATATGAGGTGATATTGATGTTGCAATTAAGATTCAGTGCATAAAGGAAAACATTTATATTTACTGCTAATTTAGTAATTTTAAATGGGCTCGTCTTTAATGTGAAAATGGACCCTCTGAAGTGAATCCAAAAAGATATTCTATTTGTATTGCCTGATAAATACAACAGATGTAGTAGCCTTACTGCCTTTTCTCTTTATTTGGAGAATCACCAATCAGATATTGAGAAGGATCTTTGTTATTGATTGCTTTTATTTCATGAAAAGCATGGATAGAAGGTGCCATTTGCTCAGCCATTAATTGATTGTTTATTTCCAAGTTAGGTCTTAACCTTTTTTTGTGATTTCATGGTCTTTTGGTTTCTTATGAATTTACTTTTGTCATTTTAAACCCGTTGACTGTTAGGTTAAGCTGAATGTGTTGTGCCAAAAGAAAAGGATGGTAATATGCCTGCTATTTAGGACAACGTTTTTTTCCTCTTATATCTCAATTCTCATACATTATTTTCCATCTGTTACAAGTGGCTGTAGGGAACATCATGTGTGTAGTTCGATATATGTAAGCCTTGAATATCTTTAGTAATTCGATTTGATGCTCCATGCCTCTATCCCTTCTATAAGCAGCAGGTTGATAGATCGTTTATGCATAATGAATTTCCAGCAATACTCCATCCCTATCGAAAAGAATTAGAATGATTTTGACACATCATGCATCTTTAAACTAAAAATAGGTCAAGGTATGAAAAATAGAGCTGGACGAAGTATCTATGAATAGTTCATAAACATCTCATATATGTCTTATCTCCAGTTTCCAACATGCTTCTTGCTAAATCCTGTGAAAATTTTGTTCATAGCATGTTTTCCAGGTTTCACTTACGATGATTTTAAAAAGTATTTGATTTGTAGTTGGTTGATGTTGTTTTCCCTAATGGGGGCGATGATATTAGACTCTTGTAATTTAGTTTCTGCTGAGCAAGAAAAAGATTACATTTTCCTGAACTTAATATTCCAGATTTTAACCATGGACTTGTGCAGAAATCCATTTCTATTATAGCTATAGTGTCAAAGGCGCTGCTTAGTTTTTCAAACAGCTGCCTGCACTACTTGGGCGACGCTTTAGGTATTATAAATTGTGATTCCTTATATATTAGATAAAATTTTGCATGTTTTACTAATCAACCCGTCTTTTGATTGGTCAAAGACGGCGTTTAGGTTACGCTTAAGCGGGTTGAACTATCAAAACGCCTTGACCCGTCTCTCGCTTTAATAGCATATTATTATGGTGATTAGGAAGCTGTATGTCTCAAGGGAAGGCATCAAACAATAGATAGAGCCAAAAATTCAGTTGACTATGGTTGTGAAATTTTGTCCCAACACCTTTTGTCACAAGTGGCTTATATGAGTCATCTGTAGAAGATAACTGATAGATGATGACAGGCTAAGTTTATTCAAAGGAGAATCTGCACGAGCTATGGCGTTTGAATACATTGACTATAATTTATTAACATGGAAATGTTTTACCTGCAAATATCCATTTATTAACAATATAAAAACTTGTATCTTAGCTTAATAAAAATGATAGTTCGTGTTGATGGTGATTTTTAACCCTAAGAAAGATTCAAATACCAAACAGATGTAGAACATGTATTGTACTTAGTTAAAAATTGATGATAAAGGCTCTAGGACCTGAAGATATATAAGGGATTTGATAGAGGAACCCGATCTCATGGTGTAGAGGAGTTCTCCTAAAGACGGAACTTGTTGATAATGAAGTAAGTTGGGATACCGACCCGACCACTTGGAGGATGTTGATTCGGGGTTGTCTAAGAGTTTGGTGAAAACCGACTTGAGGGGTTTTTGACAACGAAACCAAACCTGATTGAGAATGCTAAAGGAAGGCTTTTATAGTATCATCTATCTCGGTGTGCCAACCCGAGGAACGACGACGGGATTTCAAGTCGACCAGTGTTGAAGTCATGTGACGTATGCCCTATTTGAGAGGATAAGTCTAATGATGACTGTGTGAAAAGCAACAGTTCTCATTGGAGGTAGCCATGTCAGTCGTTATAGGCCGGTGCAGTGGCAAAGAGATGGCAAAGCAAAAAAGTTACCATAGGTCGATACAGTGATAGTGAAATGGGCTATTCTGATTGTCGCATTTAAAGGTAGTTGAGGAAAGTTGCGATGACAATGATGACAATATGACATAGACTGACGTCATTGGCGGTTGAATAGTGAATTTAGATGTCTATATAAAGGGGTTGAAGATTCAAATTCAAGGGTTAGCAAATTTCACATCTCACAACTTGTAAAGAGTTGGGAGCTTAAAAACTAGTGATAGATAGAGAAAGTTGATCAGTTATCTGACCAAGTGAGTGAATTGTACTCGGCTAGTGTAAGACTCGAAGTGTATTAACACTGAGATAGTTCATTTCCCCATTGTAGCTTTGGTCGGTCTTGACCCTGAGCAATAATAAAATACACTCATTTTCTCCCGTAAATGTAGGTTGAAGCCACTTTCCGCCGAACCACGTAAACTCTGCGTTTATCTTGTTTGCCTGCTAAGTTTGCTTTGGTTCCCTACTAACCAAACAAATTCATTGTTGGAGGAGGTTTGTTCGAGGGGTTGATTTTCCATATTTCCCTTGGAACGAGAAACAACCGTTAATAGTTCGTGTTCATTCATCTTGGCCAACATCATTTTTTAGGCTTAAAAGTCAAAATATTAAACGCATTAGTGATCTTATTTATCCGTCATCCTCCAATTTTGGGTTTCAGTGATGGTAACACAAGAAATGGTGTCCTCAAGGGATGTGGTTTGGTGGAAAAAAACTTAGAATTTAATTGTCAGGTCTTGGGTTTGAATCCAGTGGTGCATTTCTTGTAAGAGTCTGGATAGTCGAAAATTTTACATGTTCCGCTTAAACTCAGATCGGATAATTTGACGGCCGAATTTACAATGTTTTCTAATAAAAATCCATAAGAAATGGTACAACTTTCATTTCAAATTATTGGTTTAAAGTAGTCTGTAGAAGTAGTATTGACCCATATGTCATTTCCAAAAACAATTATAACTTGCCAAGACAAACAAATTCCAGCTGTATGATGGATCCGTTTAGATAAAATTATGGTGAGCATAACTTGCATCAAATAAAATAATATCAATTAAGCCTGTCTTATCGACCTAAATGAAATAGCAAAATAACAAATTTTTATACACAACCAATTAATTATTATTAACTAATATACGGCCTGATTTTGACGTAGACAAAATCAGTAAACCATTTGAGAGCTGCCCCTACATATATAAGTTTAAGGAACATACAAGTTATATATGTCTATTATTTTATTTAATTAGGAAAAAAAAAAGAATTTGAATGTTTGTATTATTTTTATATAGATTAACTTTTACTTGTGACTTCACTATTGATTATGTTTAAAAGGGAATGAGAACATGACATACACATAGGCTAATAAAATTAGGCACGAAAATTAATAATTACTTGAAATTTTTTTTATTCGTTCATGACACCATGAGAAATAGAATCAAGTACCAATTATACGATGTATTAGTGTGTCAACCAGATGAACTAGTACTCGTTGACAAACAACCATACATTTAGTTAACAAATAATTTTTTTTTAATAGGCGATTTCCACTTATATTTTTGAAACATCGCCACCCCGATTGGGGTTAAAGCTGAGCTGGTAAAACCCCCTGACTGTTTCAAGCTCTTACAAGAAATGCACAATTTATATTCGAACTTCTGACAATCAAATCATAAGTCATTTTTAAATTTAAATATTAAAATTTTGGCAATAAGGGATGAATTGACCTGTGTTGTTTAGATTTTAAGTATCTAATATTTGATTGACTTAAAAAATGACCGGATTTTGATGTACAAATTTAAATTGGAAATTTAAGTTGCAATACTCTTGCATGATATAAAATGATTTGAAATCTAAAATTATCCACAATGACACTCAAATATGTGATTCGAGAAAGAAACCATTACCTCATTTATTTTTGTATACCTTTTTCATGATCACTGATCACAGCAATTACAAAGTCTCTTTCTTTAAGGGGGGGAAAAAATCAAGGTGCACCCACAACAACAGAACCAAATTCAAATTATAATTTGGCTGAAAACAAACACCATGAAAGGCATTTTCATTTTTCAGTTAAAGACGGCACAATCACGGCGAATGTTCCCGTTACTTCCGGTCTTGACTCCGACCCGGCCCAATTTAGTTATAGCAGTAATAAAGGTTCTTTGAAAGTCAGATGGGCTTTGGGCCAATCGATCAACAGTGGGCTTGGACCTCCCGTCCGTGTTGAGGATTTGGTCGGAGGTGAAGAGGCCCTTGCCTTGTTGAAGATTCGTGAAATACACATTATCAAAAGAGTTGGGTGTGGTGGGGTCCATGTTAATGGCAATCGTGGGGTCCACATTCTTTGGGCACATTTGTTGAAGTTGGGTCGCATATGCCTTGTTAAGCGTAGGGTCCACCGGATTTTGAGTGCTGAAATTGTATATCCTGTTTGCGAACCTGCTACAGTGAGAGAATCCAACGGTGTGCGCCGCTGCAAAGAAAAACACGCGTCATATTGATAGTGCTAGCAGATTGGGATTGAGTGCTGGTCTGATTTTTATTTTTATTTTTTTTTAGTAGTTAATAAATAATAATTTAAATTTTAACAATATATTTCTATTAAATGATATGGGATTATGAATAATTTAACACATCTCAAGTTAATATCAGATACAAATTCAGTGCTAGCTAAGAAAATCTTAAAGATTGCCAAATAATGCAATGTTCCTTCCCGTAGAAAATGAACGCGACCAGAAAAAACATGGATGGATAAAACACACACCACGTTTTTATAAAATTTATTCATTCCAACTTTTGATAGGTATACAAATATTTTTTAAAATGAGTCAATCATATAATGTGAATGTGGAATTAGTTTTTCAAGTTTTAATAACTGGAACACAAAGCTGTCAGATGGGACCCATATAATCCTTCTTAGGGGTCCCAGATGAAAACGATTGTGTTAACGTTGCAAATGTTAAGATTTTTCTTAATTAATTGTGCACCACATAGACCCTTTTTTGGGGTTTGGAGGAAAATGTTACATTACCTGAAAGTGCAATCATGTCTGTTTGGTCGAGGCCGTTGGCAGAAAATAAAGAATTGAGCTGATTCAAATTGAAAGTCGGCTGAGGCAGCTTCCCATTTACACTTGAAGCCGTGGAACTAAGCCCATCGAGTCTTCCTAACTCAACAGGATATGAAGGTCCACCAGACTGCGCGGATTCATTAGCAACATTAATTATCTCACACAAACACAAACACACACCAATTAAAAAGAATTAATGAAGAACAATATTACGAGTGCAATAACATCACGTGTTGCCATGGCGAGGATGTCAGCACAAGAGACAGTATTTTTGCAAACTTGTTCAACTGCTTGTTTGGCTTTGATCACGGTGTCGAACCCATCTCCAGCTAAGGACAGGTTATCCGGGTGATCTTTCTCTGCTTGGTTGTTTCCGCTTGATTGAATTATAACTGAAGCATCACAACCCTGTAAATACAAATTACATGTAAATGTTTTATTTTGATAATAAAATATACATATGATATGCACCCGAGAGCAGGGGTGTGTTGTTTTTATACCTGGACAAAACAGTCGTGGAAGAAGAGACGGATGGTAGCAGGAACTGTGACAAAAGTTTGTTGAAATTTCTTTTGAACTTCAGTTCTGACAATCTTTTCTACATTGGGACAGGTCCTGGCATAGTAGTTTTGTTTGAGTTGGGCCAATATGGTATGAGGAAACAGGCACAAACTTAGAGAAATAGATAGCACTAGAATAACATAGAATCGACCACCCATTTGAAAGAGTATTTCAAATTAAAACTGGGATTGATTTCTTGTTCACGAAGAAAGATATAGGAGGAGGCATGGCCTTTTATACACAAAAATGATTTTGTAAGCTAGCTATCATAGTGTTGTTTAGGGCAAATGCCAGTTGGCGATTGGAATCTTTTGGAGAGATATATTTTCTTATTTTTTTGTATATAGGATTGAAAATCATATTCATTAATGATCTTGTGATTAGCTGTGCCAATGGCCGCGTTCGTCTCATTCTTTTAACTGCTCTCTTTGTATAAACGTTTCTCCGGTTAAGACTACAAGTTTGATTTGAATAGCAAAGCGCGCGTGGTCCTAGTAAGAAACGCGTGGAGAGATAAAATGAGCCATATCGTTTTAAATTTGACTTGGACACCAATTCAAATAGAAATTTCAGGCGTGGCCAAAAATTGGACCTAGCGTATGCACGTTAAGGTTGCTCACTGTGGGCTTCGCGGACAAAAATAA
>SKCR01022871.1:0-69533 GCA_019454045.1 Zanthoxylum bungeanum
GATATATAAGTTTCATATTGGTACTTTGTACTACTTAATTTAAGCCCTTTTCTTTTCTTTGTTACATTTATAATGTTTTGAGATTGATTTATATTCAAAATATAAAGACCATTATGTACATCAGCACTGCATATCTCAATATCATTTTTATATATAAACAACCCAGTGTTTCTAAGTACAAAAGTATACCCACATTGGGCTAAAAAGATACATAAATAATATTCCCTAGCAAACTAGGTACATAATAACAGTCTGATAAGTTTAGTACATTCCCTGAGGGCAGTTCCAAAATTATCCCAACGGCCAAACGGTGACTCTAGACCCATTTCCAACTCGGAGGTCATCTCTCATTCTCCTGCTAATTTGTATATCTTGCACATTAGTACATATATTAGTACCACAACCAGAATCAAAATCTAATTTTTAAAACTAAAGTAAACATGTTTATTTTATAAGAACGTAAATGAGTCGGTGCCTTACCCCGCTTTGATTTCCTTCATGTGCGCCTTGTACTCACGGCAGTCACGCTTCCGTGACCCCATTTGCCACACTGTAGGCAGACATCTGGGATTTGTCCTTAGCCTTCCCAGAAGACTCTGATGATTTGGCATTGCCCTTCTTCTTTTCTTCTTTCTTTACACCTCCAGTAGCGTTTAGCCAAGCCTTGGTAGATTGAGATGTTGAAGTGAAGTGCGCCTCGCACTTTTTTCCCTTCAATAGCTCCTTTTCTCTGTTTCACGAAGCATTGCCATCAACTCTCCAAGAGTATGGTCTTGGTTCATCATTTATAGTTCATGATGAACCCGCTCCAACTGTCAGGAAGAGACTCTAAGATCAAATCTATAGAAGTCTCAGCCTCAAAGGTTATGCCTAGCTGACCCAGCTGTTCGATGTGAGCATCATCTGCGACACATGGTGCTCGACAGATGTACCATCGACATTTGAGAGCGAAAAAGCTTCTTCTTCTGCAATTCATACTTTTACGATCTAAGGTTAGATCGATGAAGGTCCTTCAATTTTTCCATCATAGTATAGGGATCCAATCCCTTGTTCTGGCGACAAAATTGAGGGGTCATTGCAGCGAGCATGACGGATTGAGCAGTTGAGTTGTCATCGCTGTGAGTCTTCCAAACTCAAGCTCAAACGGCTGCTCAATTCCCGGACTTAGGCCCGAGAGGTCTCTCTATCGTATATAGCATCTTCTCGGCCCCCAGGACAATCCTGAGGTTCATATCCCATCAAGAAAGTTCACACCATTAAAGACATTTTTGCCATGATAATGTCCTAACGTTGATCTTTCCCGCCATTTTAATTGTAATAGTCTAACTATTCAATTAACGATTTTTGGGTATAGTCCAACTGTTACAAGAAAATAATAAATATTAGTCCAACTAATAAATACATAAAATGATGAAATAATTTGAAAGCACGCAATGGCAAGTATTTGACAAAAATTGCAAATTCAATACTAGTCTCCCACTATTTTTCGACGAGCCTCTAACCTCTGTTGAGACTCGGGAAACCTAATTTCCTAGTGGGCTAAGATCCCGTTAATAACACATAACCTTGACTTTGGCTAATAAGCTGTAGGATTTTAACTAGGTATATCTCTAAGATCAATTGGATCTCATCCAATTCCTAGATCCGGTAGGTGGACCTCCAAGTCCGAAACATATATACAATATATTTGCCAATATAATCCAATATATTCTCCTAACCTTTTCTCTGAATCAACTAAGCCTTGACTTTGGCTCAACAAGCTTAATGATTCCAATTAATCGGGACCCATTTGACCTTGGAAAGCTTCGTAATCCAGTCGATGAACAAGAAGTACCTTGACTTTGGCAACAAATCACAACTTCCCAGACTGCGAAATGGACAAAGCTTTATGGTTTAAACACATCCACGATGGAAATTGTTTTAGACATTATGTCCCATAGCGTCACTGTTTGTAAATGATATTGTATTATTGTACAAAATTAACTATGTGATAATGAAATTGCCTTTTGCCGTTTTGTAATATTATTTACTTTGATATATAAATGGCGAAAGTCCATATGATTAATACCGGATTGAGATGATATGAGACAGTATCAATCCATAAAGGTTTAATCATTAAATATCCCTAGTCGGAGTATTATCGAGATCGGACATCGATAATGCGGAATAGACTAGTATTGCGCTTGTGCACGTTGTGAGGGCACAACGGCATAGTTCTCATATATTTAAGTATTGGATACTTATGCAAGTGCGATAGGAGGTTGTGTTTTACCGATGGTACGGAAAACAGCTTCGCTCTGGATAGACCCCGCGGAATCCCATTGGTAGTATGTCTGCGTGTCTATGGGAGGCCGCATCAGGGTAGGTGTATATGGTCTTAACCTGAGACTTACATCGCTAGTACTTGCGACAATCGGTAAACTTTGGTTTTGGTGGTTGGGGACCTTAACCGGTTCTGTGTACACCCTCTTCTGGGTTTATCGAGAATCGTAGTGTACTGGATGTGATGTCGAGATGGAAGTATCACTTCAGACATATGGAGGTGATGATCACGCAGGACACAGAACTAGTACTCTATAAAAGGTTGCAACCGTCGGGACAATATGACCAGGTCAGGATTGTCCGATTTAAAGAGACTAGTTGCTTGATGTCCGATATATGTTTCGTACGGGGCAGACACATTTCCAGCCCCAGGCCTAACATGTGATCATCCGATACTGGTTCGATATACGCAATACTACGGTATACTACCGCTTGATATAGATCTTATATTCCTATAAGAATATTTCTGGAGAATTGGGTAGGCATGGCGCTTTGCTAGAAGCCAACCTTGTCTTGTGAATCGGTAAAAACGTAGTACGAGGTACGTACGTGTTCGGATAATCCGACGACCGTATTTACTGCCAACATATCCGGAGATCTCTTGGGTCGCTTCCCGAAGATTCACCAATGACGTATGATTCAAACTCGATTAATCTTGGATTAATTACGGAGAGACTTTATCTTGGATAAAGTACTATACATAGAGAGAGAACGATTAATTTGGAATTAATCGTAAATTATTATATTCGATATAATAATCGAAATTCGATTTCGACGCGAAATTAAAATTAGATTTTAATTCGGGCAAACGAGTTAATTTAGAATTAATTCGTTAGCGACGTAAATAATAATTTCGCTAGGCGCAATTATTTATTTAAATTCGATTTAATTAACGTCGCGACGTAAGTTCGGTATTTCGGAAATATCGAACCCGAACGCGTGAGTGCACGTGGGCCCACTTTCATTTGGAAACGTGTGGGGCCCACATGACACATGTCATATTATGCATTATTTAACTCTAATGCATTGCATGGAGATAGTGTACAATGCACTCAATGGTTTTGCATGGAAATTGAGTGTTTGACACTCTAAGCCATTGCATGATTTGTGTCATAAGTTTATTATTAATTTAATAAATATTATGGCATAAATATAAATTGATTTTTTGTAACAAAAATCATTGAACTCTCCTCTCTCTCACATTGCCGAAACTACATGCAGTTTTGGGCTCTCCATTTCTTCATTTTTTGTGGCAAGATTTGAAGAAGTTGTGCATTCAAAATCACAACAAAGGCTAGCACCTTCAAGGGATCATACAAGGTGTTATGGGAAACTAATCCTTGAGCTTGGGAGGATCAAACAAAGCTTGGAGCTGCACTTTCCACCTTGGCCGAATTCATCACTGCACAAAGGAGAAGTTTTCATTTCATCAACGCATCCGCATTCCGATTTTTGTGAGTATGATTCCGCCATACTTCAATATTGTTCATTCATTTATTATATTTTGTTTGCTCTTGTTGATCTTGGGGCTTGGTAATAGAAACCAACAATGGTATCATTGAGCTTAAAGAGCATGCAAATATATTAGGATGTTATTTGGGGAAAATTGTATGAAGCATGATTTGATGAGTTTGCTTGATTAAATATGCTTAGATGTATGTTATTTAGATTATACATCATCAATTTCATGGAAAATAAATTGGATTAATTTTTCCACCCAAATGAGGCTTGGCCGAATACATGCAAGCATATGGACTAGATGATTTTTTAATTTTAAGACATTAGATGACTTGAAACAATATGGAATGATGATTTGTAACTCGATTGGATTGAAAACGAAATCGGAACCATTTTAATCACCTTGGCCGAATGCTTGATGGAGGATTAGGGACTTGATTTTTTGATTAAATAATGTTGGACATATATTTAAGATAAAAATATGATTAATGGATTAATTTGATATTTTGGGAATATTGATTTAAAGAATTAATCATGATAATACACTTTAATTAATTAAGTTATAAAATTTGGAATTTTAAAATTTGGTTAGTTGGGCTTAATTTTGAATTGGGCCTAAAACTATTATATTTGGACAAATGGGCTTGGTTTGGGCCAAGTAGATTTGGACCATTTGGATTGGATCCAAAATGGGCCTAAATCACACACCATTTAAGCCCAAATATAATAAATGGGCTTTTATGTTTAATTGGGCCTTATGGGCTTGATATTGATTTTATGGCATATGAGGGTGATTCCTTATTGGGCTTGGTAATTGGGTTTGACCCATACATTGACCAAAACCCAAGCCTAAAGAAATCAATTGAAAGCCCATCGGACTTTAATTAAACGGACATTAGATGTTAGTTGGGCTTTGAGACCCGATTGTATTAGATTTGGAATCTAAGTTATAAAAGCACAATAAAAGTGTAAATATTTAATTTAGAATTAAATAATAGGATTAGTATTGAATACGACTTAAATTGGATTTAACGAGTAGTTCGATATAATTCGTGAATTCATACTATAAGTATTTATTCTCAAATTGAGTTGGACTCGCGCAAATGCAAACAATTGTTTGAACATTGTATTGTCACCTAATTAAAGACTAATTAATTGGATTTGATTGGTTGTATAACATGCCTTGAATGAATGAATGTGGATGTGATGTATGAATAGTGTATATCGGATGGATATTAGAAGGGAAGGGTAATTTAGAAATTATTGTAAATTTAGAATTTATAAATTGGACCTGCGTGTCCAGCCTTTCTCTTATTGTCTCTTTGTATTCTCTTCTCACCTAATTCCCCTCAATGTAAATGAGGTTTCTCTTATTGTATTATGTAATTGGGTAAGAGTAGAATAGTGCTAGCGGGGAGAGGAAAGGGAGTGATTTGTTCTAGGAACAAGTTGTTGTTCATATCCATCCGTATATCGCTATTACTTTACTTTACGCGCTTTATGATGTTTTAGAAGCATGCTTAAGGGTGTATGATGATGAGACCTAACAAAGATAAATTAATTGGTTGCCAATTACGCGAAAAATCCCTCAAACAATATTAAGCGATTTTCCTTCCATTGAATGATTCTTGTTCAAGATCCGAAGTTGGCATTGGTTTGTTTGGCCAAAGTCAAGACCTTTGTCAATCAAGGATGTACTTGAATCATGAGAGTTTTGTTGCATATCGGTGTCTTGTCCAAATCGTGATTTTTATTGGCCAAAGTCAAGATCACTTTTTGTCCAATGACATTGATTACGAAACTTTCCTCGTCAATGGGTCCCGCTTAACTGGAATCATTAGGTTTGTTTTTGGCCAAAGCCAAGGCCTAGATGATTCGGAGGATAGGGTTAGGAAAATGTAATGGATACATTGACATTATACATATGTTTGGGACTTGGATGTCCACCTAACCGGATCTAGGAATTGGATGAGATCCAATTGATCATAGAGATCTACCTAAGTTAAATAGCATACAGCTTTTATTGGCCAAAGTCAAGGTTGTGTGTTATTTAACGGGATCCTAGCCCACTAGGAAATGCGATTTCCCGAGTTCTCCACAAGAGGGTTAGAGACTTGAAGAAAATAGTGGGAGGCTATTATTGAATTTGCAATTTCGTTCAGATACTTAGCCTTACGCGTCTTTCAAAATTATTTCGTCAATATTTTAATAATTAGTTGGACTAATATATTGTTATTTTGCTTGTAACAGTTTGACTGTACCCATAACATCGTTGACTTTATAGTTGGACTATAGTTGTCAAGATGACTGGCAAGGGTAATGTCCGCGACATAATCATGGGCGATAATGTCTTCAAAGGGACAAACTTTGCCGACTGGGAAATGAACCTCAAGATAGTGCTTGGGGCTGAGAGGGTGCTGTATACTATTCAGAGACCTCTCCCGCCTAAACCCACTGAGCCACTGGAGCTAGAGTTATGGAAGACTCATAGTGACGATTGTGACCAAGCTCAGTCAGTTATGCTAGCTGCAATGACCCAGCATTTCAGACGCCAGAACAGGGACTTGGATCCCTATAACATGATGGCAAGATTGCGTGATCTCCACCGCACCAACAAGCGGATGGAGAGGTATGAGCTAGTAAGGAAACTCTTCCGCTCCCGGATGACAGACGGCGCATCAGTTGAGGCCCACGGGACTCAAATGATCGCTGACATAGATGAGTTAGCCAAGATGGGCATTGTCTTGGAGGCAGAGTTGACGATTGATATGCTATTACAATCGCTACCCGAGATACTTGGAAACAAATCATCATCAACTATAAGTTGATGGACACTGACGACACTCTTGGAGAGTTGTTGTCCGTGCTGAAGGAGTCCGAAAAGGAACTCCTAAAGGGGAGCAAGCGCGAGGCGCATTATGCATCGACCTCTCATGCGCCAAGGGCTGGGCCCAAGGCAATTGGAGGTGCGAGGAAGAAGAAGTTCAAGAACAAGGGCAAGGGCAAGTTGACAGTGGCTTCTAGGAAGCCAAAGGACAAATCTCGCGACATCTGCCTCAACTGCGGCAAGAGGGGTCACTGGAAACGTGACTGCCGAATGGGCAAAGGGCAGAGGGAGGATATCAAGGCTGGCAAGGCTATCGCCTCTGGTATGTTTGTTATTGAGATAAATATGAATACTTCTAGTTTTAAAATTGGATTTTTGATTCTGGTTGTGGTGCTCATATTTGTACTGATGTGCAGGATCTGCAGGATAGCAGGGTGCTGGCATCGGGGGAGATGGATCTACGGGTCGGAAACGGAACACCAGTTGCTGTTTTGGCCGTAGGGACTTTTGTTTTAGAACTGCCCTCAGGGCATGTACTTAAACTTTTGAACTGTTATTTTGTACCTAGTTTAACTAGGAATATTATATATTATATCCTTGTTAACCCAGCAGGGTTACACTTTTGTATTTAGAAACACTGGGTGTTATTTATATAAAAATGATGCAGAAATTTGCACAGCTGTTGCAAATAACGGTCTTTATATTTTGAATATAAATGAATCTCCTAAAATGACAAACAAAAGGCTCAAAAGGAGTAATCTAAAAGATGAAGCTTATATGTGGCATTGTCGTCTAGGACACATCAACAAGACTCGCATATCCACACTTTCGAAGAGTGGGTACTTGGACGAATTTGATCCCAATTCATATGACGTCTGCGAATCTTGTCTTTTAGGCAAAATGCCTAAATCACCTTTTAGCGGTAAAGGTGAACGTGCCACAGAACTGTTGGCTCTCGTTCATACTGACGTATGCGGGCCCATGTCTAGCCAGGCTAGAGGTGGATTTCACTACTTCGTAACCTTCACAGATGATGCATCTCGTTACGGTTATGTGTATCTTATGAGACACAAGTCGGAAACTTTTGAGAAATTCAAAGAGTTTCGACACGAAGTGGAGAAACAAACAGGGAAGAGTATTAAGACATTACGGTCAGACCGTGGTGGCGAATACTTAAGTTATGAGTTTCAAGATTACTTGAAAGAATATGGTATTCTTTCACAGTGGACTCCTCCTGGAACACCGCAATTAAACGGTGTGTCCGAACGGAGAAACCGCACCTTGTTGGACATGGTAAGGTCAATGATGAGTCGCACTGAGCTACCAATATCCTTCTGGGGATACGCATTAAACAGTGCTATACTTATTTTGAATAAGGTACCGTCGAAGTCTGTTGAACAGACTCCATATGAGATATGGACAGGAAGGAAACCAGGTTTCTCTTTCCTGAAGATTTGGGGATGCTGGGCATATGTTAAACGTTTGGAAGGTACCAAACTTGAACCCAAATCTGATAAATGCCTTTTCGTAGGATATCCTAGGGAAACCAAAGGATATTACTTCTATCACCCACAAGAGAACAAAGTATTTGTTGCTCTACAAGCATTTTTCCTTGAGAAGGATTTTATAAATGCAGTGGTAAGTGGGAGGAAAGTAGAACTCGATGAAGATCGTAGTGATACTGTTCCTGGCAATGAATCAACGACGGAACAAGAACAGACCGTCCGGGATGAGTCTGTACCACAAACTTCACATACACAAGGACCGCGTAGGTCGGAGAGAGTCAGAACAGTACCTGAGAGGTATGGGTTCCTGATCTCACCTCATGTAGATATTAATCTTATTGAGGATAATGAGCCGGCTACGTATGAGGAAGCGATACAAAATATCGATTCCGCTTTATGGCAAGAAGCCATGAAGTCCGAGATGGATTCCATGTACGCCAACCAAGTTTGGACACTGGTTGATGCACCAGAAGGCGTAAAGCCTATTGGATGCAGATGGATCTTCAAGAAGAAGACCGACATGGATGGCAACGTACAAACGTACAAAGCTAGGCTTGTAGCGAAGGGGTATCGTCAACAATATGGTATTGATTATGACGAAACCTTCTCACCCGTTGCCATGATTAAATCCATTCGGATAATGCTTGCAATAGCTGCATATTTCGATTACGAGATATGGCAGATGGACGTTAAAACCGCTTTCCTTAACGGAAACCTTTTGGAGGATGTTTATATGCAACAGCCTGACGGTTTTATCGTACCTAGACTTGCAAACAAGGTTTGTAAGTTAAATCGATCCATTTATGGATTGAAGCAAGCATCACGGTCATGGAATCAGCGTTTTGATGAGATCATAAAAGAATATGATTTCGTGCAAAACGCAGATGACCCTTGTGTATACAAGAAGGTTAGTGGGAGAGCACTTACTTTTATTGTCCTTTATGTCGACGACGTATTGCTTATAGGCAATGACATTCCCATGCTAACGTCGGTGAAAGCTTGGCTTTCATTAAAATTCTCCATGAAAGATCTGGGAGAAGCAGCCTTTATTCTTGGAATAAAGATCTACCGGGATAGATCTAGAAAGCTGCTTGGACTCTCCCAGAGTACATACATTGATAAAGTGTTGAAGCGATTCAACATGGAACAATCCAAGAGGGGATTGGTTCCAATGGTACGTGGTACCTCTCTGTCTAAGGACATGTGTCCTAAGACTCAGGAAGAGAGAGACAACATGAGTCGGATACCGTTCGCCTCGGCAGTCGGATCGATCATGTATGCCATGATATGTACACGACCTGATGTCTCATATGCTTTGAGCATGTGCAGTCGCTATCAGGCCGATCCAGGTGAAGGTCACTGGATAGCAGTTAAGAATATCCTTAAGTATCTTAAACGAACTAAGGATGCTTTCTTAATTTATGGAGGTGGAGAACTTGCGGTATCTGGGTATACCGATGCAAGTTTCCAAACCGACAAGGATGACTACAAGTCGCAATCCGGGTACATTTTTTTTTTGAATAACGGAGCAGTGAGCTGGAAATCTTCCAAGCAAGATACTGTTGCCGATTCAACAACAGAAGCGGAGTACATCGCTGCATCTGAAGCAGCAAAGGAGGCAGTTTGGATCCGAAAGTTCCTAATCGGATTAGGAGTAGTTCCGTTAGCAGCTGAGCCCGTTCCATTGTATTGTGACAATAACGGGGCTATAGCACAGGCTAAGGAACCAAGGTCTCATCAACGGTCCAAGCATGTTCTTCGACGTTACCATCTGATTCGGGAGATTATACATCGTGGCGATGTAAAGGTCGAGAAGGTCACATCAGATGACAACATTGCAGATCCGCTGACGAAGGCTGTTCTTCAGCAAGTTTTTGAACGACACATACATAGTTCGGGTATTAGATGCTTGAGTGACTGGCTATAGGCCAAGTGGGAGATTGTTAGACATTATGTCCCATAGCGTCACTGTTTGTAAATGATATTGTATTATTGTACAAAATTAACTATGTGATAATGAAATTGCCTTTTGCCGTTTTGTAATATTATTTACTTTGATATATAAATGGCGAAAGTCCATATGATTAATACCGGATTGAGATGATATGAGACAGTATCAATCCATAAAGGTTTAATCATTAAATATCCCTAGTCGGAGTATTATCGAGATCGGACATCGATAATGCGGAATAGACTAGTATTGCGCTTGTGCACGTTGTGAGGGCACAACGGCATAGTTCTCATATATTTAAGTATTGGATACTTATGCAAGTGCGATAGGAGGTTGTGTTTTACCGATGGTACGGAAAACAGCTTCGCTCTGGATAGACCCCGCGGAATCCCATTGGTAGTATGTCTGCGTGTCTATGGGAGGCCGCATCAGGGTAGGTGTATATGGTCTTAACCTGAGACTTACATCGCTAGTACTTGCGACAATCGGTAAACTTTGGTTTTGGTGGTTGGGGACCTTAACCGGTTCTGTGTACACCTCTTCTGGGTTTATCGAGAATCGTAGTGTACTGGATGTGATGTCGAGATGGAAGTATCACTTCAGACATATGGAGGTGATGATCACGCAGGACACAGAACTAGTACTCTATAAAAGGTTGCAACCGTCGGGACAATATGACCAGGTCAGGATTGTCCGATTTAAAGAGACTAGTTGCTTGATGTCCGATATATGTTTCGTACGGGGCAGACACATTTCCAGCCCCAGGCCTAACATGTGATCATCCGATACTGGTTCGATATACGCAATACTACGGTATACTACGCTTGATATAGATCTTATATTCCTATAAGAATATTTCTGGAGAATTGGGTAGGCATGGCGCTTTGCTAGAAGCCAACCTTGTCTTGTGAATCGGTAAAAACGTAGTACGAGGTACGTACGTGTTCGGATAATCCGACGACCGTATTTACTGCCAACATATCCGGAGATCTCTTGGGTCGCTTCCCGAAGATTCACCAATGACGTATGATTCAAACTCGATTAATCTTGGATTAATTACGGAGAGACTTTATCTTGGATAAAGTACTATACATAGAGAGAGAACGATTAATTTGGAATTAATCGTAAAATTATTATATTCGATATAATAATCGAAATTCGATTTCGACGCGAAATTAAAATTAGATTTTAATTCGGGCAAACGAGTTAATTTAGAATTAATTCGTTAGCGACGTAAATAATAATTTCGCTAGGCGCAATTATTTATTTAAATTCGATTTAATTAACGTCGCGACGTAAGTTCGGTATTTCGGAAATATCGAACCCGAACGCGTGAGTGCACGTGGGCCCACTTTCATTTGGAAACGTGTGGGGCCCACATGACACATGTCATATTATGCATTATTTAACTCTAATGCATTGCATGGAGATAGTGTACAATGCACTCAATGGTTTTGCATGGAAATTGAGTGTTTGACACTCTAAGCCATTGCATGATTTGTGTCATAAGTTTATTATTAATTTAATAAATATTATGGCATAAATATAAATTGATTTTTTGTAACAAAAATCATTGAACTCTCCTCTCTCTCACATTGCCGAAACTACATGCAGTTTTGGGCTCTCCATTTCTCTTTTTTTTGTGGCAAGATTTGAAGAAGTTGTGCATTCAAAATCACAACAAAGGCTAGCACCTTCAAGGGATCATACAAAGGTGTTATGGGAAACTAATCCTTGAGCTTGGGAGGATCAAACAAAGCTTGGAGCTGCACTTTCCACCTTGGCCGAATTCATCACTGCACAAAGGAGAAGTTTTCATTTCATCAACGCATCCGCATTCCGATTTTTGTGAGTATGATTCCGCCATACTTCAATATTGTTCATTCATTTATATATATTTTGTTTGCTCTTGTTGATCTTGGGGCTTGGTAATAGAAACCAACAATTTGATCTTGACTTTGGCCAACAAACCAAATGCAATCTTGGATCTTGATACAGACCCACTCAATGGAAGGAAATCGCTTTGATATTTGTTTTGAGGGTTTTTCGCGTAATTTGTCAACCAATTTATTATCTTTGATTAGGTCCTCATCAACAACCCTTAAACATGCATTCTAAAAGCATAATAGGCGCGAAATAATAATAACGATATGCGGAGGAATTCAACAAATTGTTCCTATAACAATCTCTCATTTTCCTCTCCCCCGGCTAGACTATTCTTTAACTTCTATCTTACCCAATTACATAATACAATAAAGACCTCATTAACATTGAGGGGAATTGGTGAGAAGAGAATTACAAGATTCAAGAGACAAAGGCTGGACACGCAGGTCAATTTAATAAATTCTAAATTTATTACAACATTTCAAAATTTTGCCCTACCCATCTAATTCCATCTGAATACATTATTCATCAATACATTCCATGATTCACACAAGCATGTTATTCATCAATCTAATCCAATTAATTAATCTTTGAATTAAGTGATCATCCATGTTCAAACCACGATTTGATTTGCGCGAGTCCAACTCATTTAAGAATAAGTACTCAAGTTTCGAATTCTTAATTTATCGAACTACAATTTTAAATCCAATTTAATTTGTTTCAATACTATTTCGTATATAATTCTAATTAAATAATTACACTTTATTAATGCCTTTACGACTTAGATTCTAAATCTAATCTTAATAGGTCTCAATGCCCATTTACATCCATGTTTTTTAATTAAGTCTCCATGACTTTTATTAATTCATAGGCATGGGCTTGGCCAATATGGTCCAACCAAATTCCAAGGCCCAATAAAGGAATCACATGTTTGCCATAAATTATTTCGGCCCATTAGACCCAATTAAATTTTAAAAGACCCATTGATTATATTTGAACTTCATGGAATGGTTTTTAGGCCCAATTTGGATTCAATCCATTGTCCTAAACCAACTTGGCCCAACCAAGCCCATTAGGCCCAAATATAACAATTTTAGCACAATTCCAAATTAAAGCCTAATTATTAATTTCCAATACCAATTATCACAATTTATTTAATTAAGTGTATAGGCCATAATTAATTAGTTTAATTAAACATTTCCAAACAACAATTTAATTAATTAATCATGCTTTATTATATTCAATTCATGTCAACTAATTGAAACAAAATCAAGTCATTATATTCTCATTAAGCCACGTATTTCATGCTTTTTAATCATCAATTTTGATTTCAATCAATTAAAAATCCAAATCAATATATCTCATGCATTTTAAAACACATCCAATGTCTAAAATCAAAAATCACAAACCATAGCTACAAGGGTCAAACTTTCGGCCAAGCTAAACGGTAATTAGGAAAAAAATTTCTAATCAATTTTCTCCAAAATATCATGCATAACTCTAAGATATCATTATCTAAGTATATCCAAACACTTAATTTGATTAAATCATGCTCCAAGTAAAATAACCCCAATTCAATTTTATGAACCCTAATTATTTCATGCTTAAATTGGCTCATGATAACATTGTTAAGTTCTCTAAGAACATGCCAAGGATCTATTTAAGCAAAGATGTGAATACACAAAGTAAGATAGTGAAAAATACTCACTTGGATTGTTTGTTGGATGAAGAAAGTTTAAAAAGTGCTCCAAGCTCCTCTTTGTATGAATGGTGTAGCTCCAAGCCTTTTGCTTTGATTCCAAACTGAATGGGAAAGTTTCCTAACACACCTTTGTTTGCTCCTTGGAAGTGTTAGCTTGAAGAAAAATGCAACAAATTTTTTCTTCTAAGAGAGGAAGGTCACGTCAATATGAGAGGAGAGGAGAGAGATTTTAGTTTTTGGTATTTTTGATTTCTAAAATCAATTACAACTCATCCAAAAGTCAAACTCTATTTTGGTATATCTTTACCAAAAGGTTAAGCAAAGTTTTTGGAGGGAAAAAAGCTTTTAATGCCTCCAACCACTTCCATCACCAAATTGACACTTGATGACAAGTGATGTAAGTTGGTGGGACCCACTTTAATTATTCAAATTCAAGTGGCTGCTCAACACACTTTGGCCCAGGTTCGCTTAATCCGATTAAATGAATTTTTCATCGTGACGTAATTAAATCCAATTTAATTAAATATTAATGTCTTGCAAATTATTACAACATCGCTCGCGAATTAATTCTAATTAATTCGTTCGCCTCAATTAAAATCCACTTTTTAATTTCGCGTCGAAATCTAATTTCATTTAATATATGAATATATTATTAAAAATTGATTATTCTAATAATTATCATTCTCTCTCTTCTTATCGAATTTTATCCCAGATAAATTCTTACCTTAAATTATCCAGATTAATTTTCTCTCTTCCTTCTAATTAATCCCAGATTAATTATGATCGAGTAAATGTTCTGTTGGGGTTGGTGCTCAGAGCGCCAATTCCCGGTTGTATTTCTTTTGAATACTTCTGTAAACATTATTATTATGAATAATATATGCAGTTTCTATAATATAATCTATCTTTTTATATGGTAAAGACGTAATGACCTTAGAATGATTAGTCATGGTACTGTTGCAAAAGCGTCACAACTGACATTGAGTAGTATCATGATGTTGTCATTCTCAGACTGTTCCTGGTCAAGGTTTACACTACTTGGTCAGTATAGTAAACCCGTTGAGACCAACACATGTCGTATACTGGAATATATGATTCCAATGGTTTCTCAATGAACCATTAGTCTTGGAGACTAGTATAGACGTGTAGGTGTTTATAGCGGATAAACATTGAACGACTCACCGAAGATTCTTAATGAATGGTACACCAACGTCAATAAGAATCTTCTCTGGTTGAGTAGCACTTGTGATTCTTAGACTTGAGATGTCATTGTGGGCACATGAGACATCTTCTACACTTAGATGGCAGTCACGTCACCGATCTATTTAGATCAGACCTTCGCCTGTTCGTTGGGTGTAGATAGATAATCAGGGTGTCCTATGTGTATCAAGATAGGATCCGTCAGTTCTGTGTACCAGAGCATAGGTAGTCCATATGATTAGCAATCAGATAAAACCATGGGCCCGTGTTAAAGTTTAGAAGCTAGTTCTAAATATTCTTTTAGAGATTGCTAATAGAATAGTCGACTGGATAATCCCCATAGAGATTTGACCTTTACATCTATATCTCTGGGATTTATCCGGATACCAGTGACGGAAGAATTATACATTTGCCATGACCTCGACCTGTATGGTTCAGCGAGATTATCCGTGATCGTCATAATTTACGGGTGGATAAATTATGGACACGAAATTTGATTTCGTGAAGGATATACCTGAATTAGAGAGTTTCAATAATGAAACATACTCGTAGAGCACTAGAGCAGCATTATAAATAATATTGATTATTTATAAAGTCGTTTAAAGGTTAAACGCAAGATACATGCTAAAGGGACCTGATATTCATTTGCTTAATTATTGTGTATTTACATTTAAACTTGATTAATTTAAATACACATTAATTAATAGTCAAATTGAGATATTTGACTAATATCCTAAACGAATATATGTATTTGATATTTAATGTAAATATAATACATATATTTAATATATTTGTATTTAATTAATTAATTAATTATTTAATTGTTAAATGATTAAATTAATTAAAATATAAATATCTTAACATTTGGATATTTGGTTTAAATGATTAAGTTGCCTTTGTTGACTTAATATAAATATCTATAAAGTGTTATTAGATATTTTGTCAACTTGATCAAATATTTGTGAAATGAAATTGAAATGAAAATTGTTGTACATGCCTTGACATTTTCGGCCAAGGGCATTTTGTGCACAAGTATATATTTTTTTCATTTTCATTTTCATTTCTAACCTAATACACTTTCTAACCTAAACTCCATTAAAAGAAAACCAAAGAAGCTAGAGAAGAAGAAAGGAAAAACCAAAAGAAAAGCTTGGATTTAGTAAGTTTTTTTAACTTACTAAGATAAGAAAATGTTCCTTATGATCTAGGCAACATCTTGTGATGTTCTTAAGTTATTCTTTTCTTTATTCTTTGAGTTTTTATGAATGGAAGTTTGGTGGAAGTGTTGAGCATGTATAATGATGGAAGCTTGTGACTAGTGTAGTTGTAAGCATTCTTTTAAGGTTTTGGAAACCTTGTTGCTAATCTAGAGTTGTTGATCCACTCTAAGATGACCTATATTTGATCTTGAGTTGTTTCATTGTGTTGAGACTTGATTGGATGGAAGAATGATGATTAAGTAATTGATTTAAACTATTTGGTCTAATTTGTCCAATTCGAAGAAATTGAAAAATTAGGGTTCATGACCAATTCCAAATTTGGGGCTTTTCATTTATATTGTGTATTTGGATGTGTATATGATGCATATAAAGTTTCATGTTGATTGGATTACATCTTGAAGTGTTTTGAAGCATGAAATGACAAAGTGCACAAAATGGCACCAAGGTGGTGCATTCTGCCAAAGAGTAAAAAATTGGGGATTTGTGTTGCCTTGGTGTTTTGATGTTTTGAACATGCTAAGTTCATATTAGAAATGATTTAGAATCATTCAAAATTGATTAGATCAATTTCGGACTAAAATGGACAAAATACCAAGTAAGAGTAATTCGGTAAATTCACTTAAATATGATTTATTGAATTTTATTTTCATAATTTGATTATTGGATATTTAAATAAATATGTTTATTTAATTAATCCTAGAAAAATTTTTGAAATCGGAAAATCTGATTTTCCACCGCTTCCGCTGCGTTACCGGATTTAGCCCCTAAAAACCCCTACAAAATGGTATCAGAGCTAATCTGATTCTAGGCCCCCTAAAATGATTATATTTTATTAAATCAATGTTTAATCATGTTTTCTTGACTTTATGCATGCTTATTTGAATCTAATTTGATTAGATTTAGGGTGTATGACACTTAGCGGAAAATCTCTGATTAATAAGGTTTTAATGTAATTATGTATTTGATGCATGTTATGTGGTCCGTCTTGTCACTACGATTTATGAATACTTCTCTGTGACTACATCCGAGACCGTGCCTCTGCTGTGAGGGTGTAGCCGATAGAGATTTATTTATACCGGATGTATATCAGATACTAGATAAATTCAAGCGAAAGTGGAATTCTGAACGTGCCCTAGCTGTCAATATTACGTAAGTAACTTGAGTTTATCATTGACGAGTTTAACCTTGGTACGTCTACTTGTGGGCCTGCCTTCGCAGAGACAACGAGAAACGATCAGGACCGGAAACCCATGAGTCACTATTGAGTGATTGACAAATGAGTTGTCTACCTGATGAATATACGTAGGCGAGACCGTGCTCTACGTGAGCTGAAATATATTCACGGGATCCACTTTTCACTATTTATATTTAATTTAAATATTAAATCTTTGTATTTTGTTTGAGGACTACAGTATTGCATGATTTAGTGGGAGGGGCATTTTTAGATTAAAAATCCATGATCTAGTTTATGCTTTTGATATTATATGAAACTGTTTAATTTCTGCTAACCGTTTTTCGTGATCTATATGATAGATTAGCGATGGCGGCACAATCCACAAATCAGTTTGCGCGTATGCTTGATGCGAACAAACTGAAAGGCGCTGAGAACTTCACCGACTGGGAATTGGATTTGAGGATTGTCCTCGATTCCGAAAAGCTGGGATATGTTATTGTGGGTCAGTTGCCCCTTTCTGTGGGTGCGGATGCTTCGGAGGAGGAACGCCAAGTTTTTGAAACTTGGAAGGATGATGATTTAAGGGTTAAATCATCCTTAGTTCACTGTCTCCGAAACTCAAGAAATAATACTATGGTATGCTAGATTCCTATAGTATGATGACGCGATTGAGACAATCGTTTGAGAACCAAGAACAAGTGATTGTTCACAAAGTCGCAATGGAACTGTTCCATGCGCGTCTAGATGAGGGGGCAAGATGTTAGCCCACATGTTCTTCAGATGATCGATTTGATGATCGATCAGTTGAGGCAACATAATCTCATCTTGAATGACATTCTCGGTAGGAGTGTCATTCTTGGTTCGCTTCCAGCTTCATATCGCCAGTTGTGATGTACTTTCAACATGAATGGGACTGTCTGTACCTACCAGAAGCTACATAGGATGTTGCTCACGGCAGAAGAAGACCTTAAGAATGGAGTACCGACTCGCCCTCCCAGAACTACTTCTCTTTCTGCTTCTTCCCAAGGATGGTCCAATGGAAAGAAGAAGAAAGGAAAGAAGAAGAAGGCTTTTCGTCCTCAACAACAGGTGAAGATTGTTAAGCCCAAGAGGGCTTCTGAAGACAAATGCCACCACTGCGGCAAAGTCGGGCATTGGAAAAGGAACTGTCCTGATTACATCGCCCAGCTGAGGAGAGATAGAGCATCTACATCATGTACATTTATTTTTCCAGTTATTGATTATCTTTGGCTTGTGAAGCCGTTACATCCAACTGGATTTTAGTTCTGCTTGTCCCATTCACATTTGCAATTCGTTGCAGGTGCTGAAGGAAAGTAGGAGGCTGAAGCCCAGGGAGATGTAGTTGCGGTTCGGGAGTGGAGACTCTTTGGATGCAGTTGCAGTGGGAGTATGCGAGATCTCATTGCGGAATGGGACACTTTTGTTAAATGAATGTCATTTTGTACTTGGATGTGTAGCTAATATTATATCACTTTTGCATTGGATACAGAAGGCTTTTGTATTAATATTAAGAATAGTTCTTTATATTTATATGATAGAAATAATATTCAGATCCTTTGTTGTCCAAACGAGCATGGTCATTATACATTGCAAACTTCAAAAGATATATTAAATATTGGAGTTATAAACGTAGTTTACCTGTAATTAATAATAGTGAACTTTGGCATATGAGGCTTGGTCACATTGGCGTTAAACGCCTTACCCAATTGGTTAGGAATGGTTTGATACCAGATCTTACCATTGAATCCTATCCAACTTGTGAATCATGTATTCAGGGTAAGATGACCAAAGCCCCATTTTCTGGTGTTGGATATCGCGCCACTAACTTACTGGAACTCGTACATTTTGATGTATATGGTCCACTAAGTCAAACTGCTCACAGTGGTTATTCGTACTTCGTTACCTTTACCGATGATCTGTCACGGTATGGTTATGTCTATTTGATGCGACATAAATCGGAAACCTTTGAAAAGTTCAAAGAGTTCTAAAATGAAGTAGAAAAACAAACTGGTAAATATATTAAATGCCTTCGATCTGATCGAGGCGGCGAATATATGAGTGGTGAGTTCATGGATTATATGAAGGAGAATGGGATTCTCGCTCAATATACTCCTCCAGGTACTCCACAGCACAATGGAGTATCTGAGAGGAGAAATCAGACTTTATTGGATATGGTCCGATCAATGTTGAGTTTCACAGATTTGCCCTATTACTTATGGGGCTACTCTCTCTTAACAGTCGCACAACTTTTGAACAAGATTCCTTCAAAAGATGTTCCTATGACTCCGTATCAAATATGGTTCGGTAGGAGACCAAATCTTAATTATATTAAGGTTTGGGGTTATCCTGCCTATGTTAGGGTGACTCAGCAAGATAAGCTTTTGCCTCGAGGGCAAAAGTTTAGGTTTGTAGGATATCCTTCGAATACGAGGGGATATCTGTTCTATGATACTGAGCATCGAAATGTGTTCGTAGCTTGCTTCGCAAAATTTCTAGAAGTGGAATTTTTGTCAGAAGGTGGTAATCATAGACAGGTTGAGCTTGATGAAGTCCAACCTGAAAACAACGAACCAATGGAGGAACTTGAAGTTCAAGTAGATGAAGGACCTTCAACACACACACTTCGTAGGTCAGAAAGGGTATCTAGACCTCCTGAACGCTTGTATTTGATACAAGAAAATAGTCTGAATGTTCTCTTAGTTGAATAGACAAATCCTTTCACCTATAGAGAATCGATGTTGGACATCGATTCCGTGAAATGGCAAAGTTCCTTGAAATCCGAGATAGACTCAATGCATGAGAATCAAGTTTGGGACTTGGTTCCGCTTCCCGAAGGAATTGTTCCTATCGGTTGTAAATGGGTTTACAAGAGGAAGCGCGGGCCTGACAGTAAGGTTGAGACGTACAAGGCCCGACTGGTAGCAAAAGGTTACACGCAGCGACCTGGTGTCGACTACGATGAAACTTTTTCGCCGGTGGCAATTCTTAAGTCTATTCGGATTTTGCTTTCTATAGCTGCGTATCATGACTATGAGATTTGGGAAATGGATGTCAAAACGGCTTTTCTAAATGGATTTCTTGATGAAGAAATCTATATGGAACAGCCGGAAGGTTTTGCGTCCAGGGAAAACTCGGGCATGGTATGTAAGCTTAAGAAGTCCATTTATGGACTTAAACAAGCTTCACGAAGTTGGAATCTTCGATTCGACGAGATTATTAGATCGTCTGGTTTTCTCAAGAATTCGGAAGAATCCTGTGTGTATCAGAAGGCCAGTTGGAGCATGGTCGTATTTTTAGTCTTATATGTTGATGACATCATAATCATTGGGAATGAATTAGGTATGTTACAAAGCGTCAAAGCGTGGCTCTGTAAGAATTTCTCCATGAAGGACCTGGGAGAAGCTTCCTATGTTTTAGGGATAAAACTCTATAGAGATAGACAAAAGAGGCTGATTGGGTTATCACAATCAACGTACATAGATAAGATCTTGGAACGGTATATTTTTGGTAACTGTAAGACAGTAAATATACCGTTCAGACATGGGATTCATCTTTCAAAGAAGATGTGTCCACAAACAGAAGATGAGAAGGTTAGAATGTCTAACCAACCTTATGCTTCATGTTTGGGTAGCATAATGTATGCCATGTTATGTACGAGGCCTGATATCAGTTTCACTGTTAGCGTAACTAGTCGATATCAGTCCAATCCAGGTAATGACCATTGGATGGCCATTAAACATATCCTCAAGTATCTTAAAGGTACTAAGGATAAGTTAATAATTTATGGAGGAAACGAACTGCAAGTTAACGGGTATACGGATTCTGATTTCCAATCGGATCTCGATGATAGAAAGTCTACATCTGGATTCGTATTTACCCTTAACAGAGGTGCAGTTTGTTGGAAGAGTTCCAAACAGGGATCGACAGCTAATTCCACCACTGAGGGGGAATATATTGTAGCTTCTGAAGCTGCAAAAGAGATTGTGTGGATAAAGAACTTTATCACAGAATTGGGAGTTGTCCCAAGTATCGAGAATGCAATTCTTTTATACTGTGATAATACTGGAGCCATTGCGCAAGCAAAGGAACCGAGGGCGCATCAGAATTCGAAGCATGTGGAACGCAAGTACCACATCATTCGAGAGATTGTGTCGCGATGGGATATTATCGTGTCCAAGGTATCGAGTGAAGATAATGTAGCAGACCCGCTGACGAAGGACATACCTCCGAAGCTGTTTGATAAACACGTGGAGTCGATGGGTATTAGATACAATCGATATTGGCACTAAAGCAAGTGGGAGATTTTGTTGGGGTTGGTGCTCAGAGCGCCAATTCCCGGTTGTATTTCTTTTGAATACTTCTGTAAAACATTATTATTATGAATAATATATGCAGTTTCTATAATATAATCTATCTTTTTATATGGTACAGACGTAATGACCTTAGAATGATTAGTCATGGTACTGTTGCAAAAGCGTCGCAACTGACATTGAGTAGTATCATGATGTTGTCATTCTCAGACTGTTCCTGGTCAAGGTTTACACTACTTGGTCAGTATAGTAAACACGTTGAGACCAGCACATGTCGTATACTGGAATATATGATTCCAATGGTTTCTCAATGAACCATTAGTCTTGGAGACTAGTATAGACGTGTAGGTGTTTATAGCGGATAAACACTGAACGACTCACCGAAGAGGCTGATTGGGTGGTACACCAACGTCAACAAGAATCTTCTCGGGTTGAGTAGCACTTGTGATTCTTAGACTTGAGATGCCATTGTGGGCACATGAGACATCTTCTACCCTTAGATGGCAGTCACATCACCGATCTATTTAGATCAGACCTCCGCCTGTTCGTTGGGTGTAGATAGATCATCAGGGTGTCCTATATGTATCAAGATAGGATCCGTCAGTTCTGTGTACCGTAGCATAGGTAGTCCATATGATTAGCAATCAGATAAAACCATGGGCCCGTGGTAAAGTTTAGAAGCTAGTTCTAAACATTCTTTTAGAGATTGCTAATAGAATAGTCGACTCGATAATCCCCATAGAGATTTGACGTTTACATCTATATCTCTGGGATTTATCCCGATACCTGTGACGGAAGAATTATACATTTTCCATGACCTCGACCTGTATGGTTCAGCGAGATTATCCGTGATCGTCATAATTTACGGGTGGATAAATTATGGACACGAAATTTGATTTCGTGACGGATATACCTGAATCTAGAGAGTCTCAATAATGAAACATACTCGTAGAGCACTAGAGCAACATTATAAATAATATTGATTATTTATAAAGTCGTTTAAAGGTTAAACGCAAGATACATGCTAAAGGGACCCGATAGTCATTTGATTAATTATTGTGTATTTACATTTAATACTTTATTAATTTAAATACACATTAATTAATAGTAAAATTGAGATATTTGACTAATATCCTAAACGAATATATGTATTTGATATTTAATGTAATATAATACATATATTTAATATATTTGTATTTAATTAAATACTTATTATTTAATTGTTAAATGATTAAATTAATTAAAATATAAATATCTTAACATTTGGATATTTGGTTTAAATGATTAAGTTGCCTTTATTGACTTAATAAAATATCTATAAAGTGTTATTTAGATATTTTGTCAACTTGATCAAATATTTGTGAAATGAAATTGAAATGAAAAATTGTTGTATATGCCTTGACATTTTCGGCCAATGGCATTTTTGTGCAAAGTATATATTGTTTTCATTTTCATTTCTAACCTAATACACTTTCTAACCTAAATCCATTAAAAGAAAACCAAAGAAGCTAGAGAAGAAGAAAGGAA
Organism: Zanthoxylum bungeanum; assembly: GCA_019454045.1. Lineage (NCBI taxonomy): Eukaryota > Viridiplantae > Streptophyta > Magnoliopsida > Sapindales > Rutaceae > Zanthoxylum > Zanthoxylum bungeanum. The sequence continues at coordinate 23,102 of SKCR01022871.1, forward strand.
AAACCAAAAGAAAAGCTTGGATTTAGTAAGTTTTCTAACTTACTATTAGATAAGAAAATGCTCCTTATGATCTAGGCAACATCTTGTGATGTTCTTAAGTTATTCTTTTCTTTATTCTTTGATTTTTTGATGAATGTAAGTTTGGTGGAAGTGTTGAGCATGTATAATGATAGAAGCTTGTGACTAGTGTAGTTGTAAGCATTCTTTTAAGGTTTTGGAAACCTTGTTGCTAATCTAGAGTTGTTGATCCACTCTAAGATGACCTAGATTTTATCTTGAGTTGTTTCATTGTGTTGAGACTTTGATTGGATGGAAGAATGATGATTAAAGTAATTGATTTAAACTATTTGGTCTAATTTGTCCAATTTGAAGAAATTGAAAAATTAGGTTCATGACCAATTCCAAATTTGGGGCTTTTCATTTATGTTGTGTATTGGATGTGTATATGATGCATATAAAGTTTCATATTGATTGGATTACATCTTGATGTGTTTTGAAGGATGAAATGACAAAGTGCACAAAATGGCACCAATGTGGTGCATTTGGCAAAGGAGTAAAAAATTGGGGATTTGTGTTGCCTTGGTGTTTTGATGTTTTGAACATGCTAATTTCATCTTAGAAATGATTTAGAATCATTCAAAATTGATTAGATCAATTTCGGACTAAAATGGACAAAATACCAAGTAAGGGTAATTTGGTAAATTCACTTAAATATGATTTATTGAATTTTATTTTCATAATTTGATTATTGGATAATTAAATAAATATGTTTATTTAATTAATCGAGAAAAAGTTTTGAAATCGGAAAATCTGATTTTCCACCGCTTCCGCTGCGTTACCGGATTTAGCCCCTAAAACCCCCTACAACGTCATCGGTGCATCTTAGGGAAGCGACCCATGAGATCCTGGATATGTTGGCAGTAAATTAGATCGTCGGACTATCCGAAAACGTGCGTACCCGGTACCATATTTTTACCCATTTACAAAACATGGTTGGCTTCTAGCAAAGCACCGTGCCTACCAAATTCTCCAGAAATATTCTTTTAAGGGATATATAATCTTTGTCAGGTGTAGTATACGTAGTATTGCGTATTGCGATCTAGTATCGGATGTCACATGCAAGGCCTGGGGCTGGAATAGTATATGCCCCGTACGAAGCATATATCGGATCACAAGCAACTAGTCTTTTTAATCAGATAATCATGACCTTGTCATATTAGCCCGATAGTTGCAACATAATAGAGTACTAGTTTTTTATCCCTGCGTGATCATCATCTCCATATGACTGAAGTGATACTTCCATCTTGACATCACACCCAATACACTACGATTCTCAATAAACCCAGAAGAGGCATACACAAAACCTGTTAAAGCCTCGGACGACCAAAACCAAAGCGTATTGATTGTCGCAAGTATTCGCGATGCAAGTCTCAGGTTAAGACCAAACATACATACCCTGATTCGGATTCCCATAGACACATAGTTATACTACCAATGAGATTCTGATGGGTCTATCCAGAGCGAAGCTGTTCCCGTACCATCGGCAAACACAATCTTATATCACACTTGCATAAGTATCAAATACTTAAATATATGAGAACTATGTTGTTACGCTTCCATAACACGCACAAGTGCAATACTAGTATATTCTGCATTATCAATGTCCAGTCTCGATAATACTACGACTATGGATATTTAATGATTAAACATTCGTGGATTGATACTGTCTCATATCTTATAATCTGGAACTAATCATAAGGACTTTTATCATTTATATATATTCAAGTAATCTAATTACAAAATGATAAAATAACAATTTACATTGTCACATAGTTAATTTGTACGAAAACCACAATGTCTTTTACAAATAGTGACGCTATGGGTCATAATTGTCCAACAATAATAAAATCCTTATTGCAAATGAGGATGTTTCTAAAACTATTTTTAGGTGTCTTGGTTCAATTGGTACATTTGAGTGGGCGATTGTGCCTTTTGTGCTTAAAAATGATGGAGCCACCTACCAAAGGGCAATGAATGCTATTTTTCATGAAATTATTGGGCATTTTATGGAAGTGTACGTGGATAATATTGTTATGAAATCTAAAAGCGAAAGTGATCACGTGGGCCATTTGAGAATGGGCTTTCAAAGAATGAGGAAACATAAGCTCAAGCTTAATCCTCTCAAATGTGCCTTTGGTGTCAATGCATGAAACTTCTTGGAATTTTTGGTTCACAATAAAGGATTCGAATTTGACAAGAACAAAATAAGAGTAATCGTGGAAGCTCAGCCTCCTCAAAATAAGAAGGAATTCCAGAGATTCTTGGGGCAAGTGAATTATGTGAGGAGGTTTATTTCAAACCTTGCTAGAAAGACAAAGGAATTCTTAGGCTTGTTAAAGCTTAAAGGTGAGGAAGAGTTCAGATGGGATTAGAAGCATCAGCATTCATTTGAGAGGATAAATTAGTACTTGACTAAGCCTCATGTTCGTGTGCCTCCAACGAATGGAATTTCTCTCAAATTGTACATATCATTCGCTTATGAGTCAAAAGAGGAAGATAAATACTACAAAGGATAAGGCTAATCCTAAAACCCAAAATTAATAAAAAGAAGAAAAGCTCAAAGACTTTTAATTTCAAAATAAAATGTTTCCACTACAATGGAGATGAACATTAGAAGAGAAAATGTTTGAAGTACCTCTAAGAAATTGAGCAAAACAAGAAAGGAAAAATTTAATATGATTTCTCAGTTATTGAATCATTCTTAGTCGAATATGAATCATCCCAGATAATAAATTCAGGAGCTATAAATCATATATTTCCTTCTTTACAGTTGATTGATTCTTGGCATGGCCTTGATGAATGAGAGTTATCAATACAAGTTTGGACAATAGATATCGTTTCAGTTAAAGTAGTAGGAGAAATTAGACTTAGTTTTAGAAATAATATTTTTATTTTTTAAAATATTATTTTTTATATTCTTATATTTCAAAGGATTTTGATTTATGTTTCTAAATTATTAGAAGATAATTTTTCAAATTCTTGATAATAAATCAATTATTATTTCTAGAAATAGATTAAAAGTATGTTCTGGAATGTTAGAATAGTTTGATAGCATATGATACACTGCTTCACATTGAAAGGTTTAAAGTTGAAAAATCAAAAATAAAATGACAAAAGATTTTTTTCAAATACAGATGACATATTTTTAACATTCAAGATTTGGTCACATTAACCTTGACAAATTAAATAGACTAGTGAAAAGCTCATATATTTAAGTTAATTAGAGATTGACACCTTATCAGTATATGAATCATGTCAAGAAGGAATAATGAACAAAAGAAATTTTACTGAAAATGGCTTAGAGCCAAATACCACTAGAGATTATATATTTAGACATTTATAGTCCTATAAAGCAATAGGTGGTTATGAATATTTCATCACATTCATTGATCAATATTCTAGATATAGTTATGTTTACTAAATACAGCGGAAGTCGAAAATCTTTGAAAAATTCAAATAGTTTTAAGCTTAAGTGGAAACTAATTAGGTAAAACAATTAAAACTTCTCGATTTGATCGAGGAGGTGAGTATCTCGATAATAAGTTCGAGGATTACTTAATTGAGTATGAGATCATATCATAAAGCACTACCTATAGAATGCCATAGCAGAATGGTGTTTCAAAAAGAAGAAATCAAACCCTACGGGAGATGATGAGATATGTTAAGTTTCCCATCGTTGCCAAGTTGGTATTGGGGATATGCATCGCAAAATACAATGTATATTTTAAGTGTAGTTCCATCTAAGTCTGTTTTAAAGCACATTTAGAGTTGTGGAATGGATTCAAAGCTAGTTTACGATATTTTCGCATATGGGGGTGAAAGAATTTATACACAAACACTTCACAGGAAATCACCTTGCGCACAGAAATTTACGCTTTGGTCCCGTGATCGACCTTGAAAAGTTTTTCTTTCTCTTTTACTCAAGAACTAAATTTGATCAGTTGCTAGACAGTCCCGAGACTTTTCACAAATTGTAAATTTTAGTCCCTGAAGTTTGCATAAATTGCAAACCTTGATAAATTCATGATCCAATAAATTCAGCCCTTTTTATATGTCTTCTAAGTGTCAAAAATTACCCCCATCAGTCCCAAATTATTTCTAACATATATGAGAATGTTTTGGCACCCCTGGAAGAATTTTATAAATCCGAAATGACCCCAAAATTAGCCTGAACACAGCTACGGGTGCAAACTGCACTATAGTTTTTACTCTGAAATTGTCGCAAATTCAAAGCGCTTCAAATCTAATTTTGTGTAAAAAATCATATCTAAATCAAACCCAAGAAAGCCTTATGTAATCCCAAATTTTTTCACCAAAAATCTGAATCAAGACAGCCCCATTTTGCCTCTAGTTTGCATGAGGAATGAGCAGAATTTGTTGTTCACTACCGTGAACTATACTCGTTGAGGAAGAAGAAGAATTTTTATTTCAACATCAATCGATCTTTCGCGCTATGTCTTGTCACCAAAAAACTAAAGTGTAGGCTCCTTTAAACTCACAATACGTTTCTCTAAAATACTTTAGAGAATAAAAATCACACCCTTTTAATTTTCTCTCTCTTTGGAAAAAAATGGAGAATAAAATAGTGGGTAGGATTTTCTCAAAATCAATTAGAGTTAAATTAGACAATTTTTTTTTATCTTTTATATGTTAGGGTTTATGTTAATAAATTATAATTAAAATTACAATGTTAACCCCCCAAATAACCCTTCAAATTTCAGTCGCCAGTCAAAATTTGTAACAAAAAATTTTGATTCAGTGTGTTAATTGAAATAAAATTTTAATCGATATTAAATTCAAAATTTTGTATTAATGTAACTTAATCAATTTAAATTTAATCCTTTTAAATTTGAAATGTGATTATCTTATAATCATAAATGTTTGAAAAACTTTATATAAAACTTATTTAATATAGTTTTCATGTGTGACTATAATTGTTAATCATATATATAATTTTAGGATAACAAATTATTATGCATGTGAGTTCATAATTAATCTATCCAATTATTATATGGTTTCCTCTGGTGTATCAAGCTAGCACGGGGACCAAATGGACTCATAGCTCCAAGCTCCTATAGTCCCGGGGTATTGATTAAATCTCTTTAGTCAAATATTCTGAATTATTAACTTTAGGTTATTCCACTAAAAACTTAAAGTTACACTCTCGTCCCTACAAATATTTTATATAAACCAAACTATGTCGGTGTCCATTGATATAATCATTACATAATATATCGACCCATCACGAGTATCTTATAATAAGAGTCGAGTAATAATGTCTATCATACGCTTATAATTATTTCATGTGCCTTAAATATCATTAATTCTTGAATAAATGATTTATTCATATATATTTTGAATATTAATCTTTTTATTCGTAATAAAAAGACTTGAGCGCTCTAATTGTTTAAGTACCGAATCAATCCTTAAGGAAGATACTCATCTAATTCTCGCAAGAAGAAGTAGATTCCATATCTATATAAAATATTCCCAGCAATATGTAGGAAACGCTTTCCTTGCGCAGCGGAAACGATTTAGGTACAGGGATCAACTTGAAAAAATTTTTTGCCTTTCCCTTTGTATTGCCGAATGCTACTACCACACCCACTGAAATTTTGCTTCAGTTTTAGATAAAATTCCAGCCCCGAAATAGCCCCGAAATAGTCCCCGAACAACCTCAAACAACCAGACAAAAACTGGACTGTTTTGGACTCGATTCGTGCCCAAACGCACTGCAGAAACAGCCCCTAAAATGTGTGGACTATGGCTGTGTTTTGGTTCTTATTATTCACTTGAAAACAGCCCCCAACAAAGCCCCAAAACATCACAAAATTTTCCCCAAAAAAATTGGATTAAAACGAAACCAAATCGAGTTCTATTTCACCAAGTAAAGGGGCGACAATGAGCAAAAATAATGCTCACTGCTGTGAACCACAAGAAATAGATGAAGATGAAGATTTGTTCGCCACCACAAAGTCTTCCAAACTATATATCTCGTCACAAAACAATCCCTAAACGATTTAGAGATTTAAACACACTTGATAATTGTTTTTAATTTCTTCTTTTTCTTTCTTATAGTTTGTCTCAACTTTTGAGAGAGAATGAACAAGAAGAAGATGAAAGCTAGGGTTAGAATGAAAGGCTTAAGCAAAAAGAAAGACAATTTTCCTTTTTAAACTTAGGGTTTAATTTTTCAAAATAAAACAAAACCATTCCCATTTCTTTCCTCAAAAATTCAGCCATGCACATGTCTTTTTTATTAATTTTGTAACCACAAATTTAATTACCATAATAAAAGATATGTTATCGTAATAAAAGATATGTTATCGAGAACACACTTAATAATATTTATACATGTGTGAGTGTATAATTGGACTATCCAATTATATTAAATCCGCTATAGTATATCGAGCTAGCACGGGGACCAAATGGACCTACGGTTCCGAGCTCCAATAATCTCGAAATATTAATTAAACTCTTAATTAAATATTCCGAATTATTAACTCCGGGTTATTCCACTAAAAAACCGAAGTTACACTCTCGTTGCCGCAAATGATATATTAAGCCGAACCAAGTCGGTATCCATCGATATAGTCACTACATATAGATTAACCATTCACGAGTATCTCGTAATTAGAGCCGGGTCATAATGTCCGTTATACCCCTCTAATTATTTTTACCTTAAGTACCATTGATTCTCTAATGAACGATTTATTCATAACGATTATAAATTTTAATCTTTCTATTCGTAATAGAAATACTTGAGCGCTCTAACTGTTCAAGTACTTAATCAACCCTTAAAAAAGATACTCCTCTACTTCTCGCAAGAATGAGTAAACTATATATATATGTAAAATGTTCACAGCTACTGTTAGGGATATGCCATATTCCCAACTTGTGGATGGGCTATATGTACATGTATTTGTAATATTTTCATTAATTAATAAAATGGCAATCTTTATTATACGTGTCTTATATAACTTATATGAATCATCAACACTGTAATAAAGCCCTTGGAGTAATAAGACAATGGCTTCCACAACTTATGAGAATCATTACTCTTAAATGTTCCCAGTCATAGTTTTGTGAATAATCTGGGCGTTCACAAAGCGGACAGACTAGCATGTGTTGGGTTTCTCTAAGTTCCCAAGGATCAATTCAAGCAATGAAACATATATGCGAATACTCGTAAAAGCATGGTGGAATCATAATTACAACGATCGGCTTTTGCGACTCGAGGAACATCAAAAATCTTCATGCTTTTCCCTCCTTGAAGTCTCGGTAATGGCAGATTTGTGCTCCTCCAAGAATTCGGTCATGGTCATCCATTGATGAATCTCCAAGCTCCAAGCTCCAAGCTCCAAGCTTTATATGGTGATTCCATGCTCACGAAATTAGTTCCCTATCACCTTCGCAAGACCCTTAAAGCGTGCTAGCACTCCGAAAATTTTGCCGCAAAACTTCATATCCTTCTCCTTCAACTCACGGTAAAACCAGAAAAAGAAGAAGAAGAAAATGCCCCTTGGGCGTGAGAGAGGAAGAGAGGAAAGTGTTAAGTGTGTTGGGTTTTTAGATTTCAAAAATCTAATACACAAATCCACTTTCCAAAAGTCAAAGCATTAATGCCAACCAACTACTTCCATCATTATTCACATCAAAAGTGACTTGACATCACATCACTCAAAGTGACAAGTGATTTGACGCTTGATGTGACTAGTGATTTGACGCTTGATATGACTTATAGGCCGCACTTAAATTCGCAATGCGAGTGCGCCCGCAAACACTCCCGGGCTCGGGTTCGCTAATTCCAAATTAATGAATTTTCCGTTGCGACATAATTAAATAATTATGCATAGCAAAATCACTATTCACATCGCTAACGAATTAATTCTAAATTAACTCGTATGCCCGAATTAAAATCTAATTTTAATTCCGCGTCGAAATCCAATTTCGATTAATATATCGAATATATTAATTTTATCGATTAATTTCAAATTAATCATTTTTCTCTCTTTTAAAATAATTTTTATCCCAGATAAAATATCTCCGTAATTAATCCGAGATTAATTTTCTCTCTCATCAAAGTAATCCCAGATTAATAAAGTGCGAGTCATAGGTCATCGGTGAATCTTCGGGAAGCGACCCATGAGATCCCCGGATATGTTGGCAGTAAATCCGATCGTCGGACTATCCGAACATGTAAGTACCTAGTACTACATTTTTACAGATTTACAAGATAAGGTTGGCTTCTAGCAAAGAACCATGCGTACCCAATTCTCTAGAAATATACTTACAGGAATATGTGATCTATATCAGGCGTAGTATACGTAGTATTGCGTATTTCGATCCAGCATCGGATGTCACGTGCAAGGCTTGGGGCTGGAAATGTGTCTTCCCCGTACGAAGCACATATCGGATCTCTGGTAACTAGTCTCTTTAATCGGATAAACATGACCTAGTCATAATATCCCGATAGCTGCAGCATATAAGAGAACCAGTTCCGTATCCTACGTGATCATCATCTCCACTATGACTGGAGTGATACTTCCATCTCGACATCACACCCAGTACACTACAATTCTCAATATACCCAGAAGAGGCGTACACAGAACCTGTTAAAGCCCTGGACGACCAAAACCAAAGTATATTGATTGTCGCAAGTATTAGCGACGCAAGTCTCAGGTTAAGACCAAATTAACCTACCCTGATTCGGACTTCCATAGACACATAGTCATACTACCAATGGAATTCCGAGGGGTCTATCCAAAGCGAAGCTGTTTTCCATACCATCGGTAAAACACAACCTCCTATTACACTTGCATGAGTATCCTATACCCAAATATATGAGAACTATGCCGTTATGCCCTCACAACGCCACAAGTGTAATACTAGTCTATTTCGCATTATCGATGTACAATCTCGATAATACTACGACTATGGATATTTAATGATTAAACCATCGTGGATTGATACTGTCTCATATCTTATCAATCCGGAACTAATCATATGGACCTTCTATCATTTATATATCTTGGTAATCTAATTACAAATGATAGAAGAGCAATTTCCTTTGTCACATAGTTAATTTGTACAACAACACCCTGATCTGTACAAATAGTGATGCTCTGGGCCATAACTGTCCAACAATCTCCCACTTGGCCTATAGCCAATCACTCAAGTGTCCTACACCCGAACTATGTACGGTTCGCTCAAAACTTCTGCTGAGAAAAGGCTTTCGTCAGCAGATTTTCATAATTATCATCTGATGTGATTTATTCGATCATCACATTGCCACGATGTATGATCCGAACGAATCAGATGAATTGATTGAAGTATATATCTGGATCGTTGATGAGACCATTAATTTTTTAGCTTGCGCTGTAGCCTAGCTCAGCTGCTAACAGAACTATTCCTAATCTAATTAGGATTATTATCAATCCAGAAGGTTTCTATTGCTACCTCAGCTGCAGCAATAACCCGCTTGTGTTGTTTATTTATTCGGCAACAGTATCTTGCTTGGAAGATTTCCAGCTCATTGTTCCGTTATTCAAACTTTATTGTACCGTTGTTACGACTTACAGTCGTTTCTGTCGGTTAGGAAACTTAAAGCAGTGAACCCAGTCACTTCAAGTTCTCCACCTCTATAGTATAAGAAAGCATCCTTAGTTCCTCTAAGATACTCAAGGATGTTCTTAACATCAATCCAATGACTATCACTTGGATTGGCCCGATTGTGACTCCATATGCTCAAAGCATATGAGACACCAGGTCACGTACATTTATTTCAATGTACGAGTACTCAGAGACTATTAACAACTTAAATCTATCCCAGTAGATCTTTATTCCTAGAATAAAGGTTGTTTCTCCCAAGAATTCTACGGAGAATTTTCATGAAAGCCAAACTTTCACCGATTGTATTATAGGAATATCATTTCCAAGAAATGATATGTCATCATTTTAGGACAGTCACTGTCAGTGCGCTCCCACTAACCTCCTTATGTACACAAGAATCATTTTCGTTTTGAATCAAATCATACACCATTATGATTACTTCAAAACGATAGTTCCAAGAACGCAATGCTTGCTTCAATCCATCCATGGATCAAATAACCTTGCAAACCTTGTTTGCTCATTTTGGTATGACAAAACCGTTAGGATGTTGTAAACATCCTCCAAAAGGTTTCCGTTAAGGAAATCGGTTTTGGCATTCAGCTGTCATATTTCATCAATAAAACATGGAGCATCAGCAAACATGTAAAAGGTTTCATTGTAATCGACACAATGTTGATAACGATACCTTTTCGCTACAAGCCTAGCTTAGTACGTTGGTATGTTGCCTTCCATGTATGTATTCCTTGAAGAGTTATATAGTACCAACAGGCACAATGCCTTGCTGTACATCAACTAGTATCCAAACTTAGTTGATATACATGGAATCCATTTCGGATATCATGGCAGTTTGCCATAATAGGGAGTCGATACCTTGTATCACTTCCTCATACGTAGTCAGTTAGTGTTCCTCAAAAAGATTGACATTTTTATGAGGTAAGATCAGAAACCCATACCTCCCAGGTTATTTTTTGACTCTCTCCGACCTACGCGGTTCTTGTGTATTCGAAGATTATTGGTATAGTTTCATCATTGATGAACTATCTGTGTTCCATTAAGAATCGGTGCCTAGAATAGTATTACTCTGATTTTTCATCGAGTCTTACTTTCCTCCTACTAATCACTGCATATAGGTATTCCTCTTAGGAAAACCGCATGGTGAGCAACAATTACGTTGTTCTCATGTGAGATGTATAAGTACTATACTTTAGTTTCCCTATGATAACCAATAATTAGGCACTTATCTGATTTGGGTTCTAGTTTGGTATCATCCAAACATATGCCTAGCATTCCCAAATCTTCAGGAATGAGAAATCCAGTTTATTTCCTGTTCATATCTAATATGAAATCTGTCAAACAGATTTTTATGGAACCTTATTCAAAATAAGTTCTGCACTGTTTATGTGTATCCGTTGAAGGAATGGTAGCTCAGAGCGACTTATGATTAACCTTATCATGTCCAAAAAAATTCGATTTTTCCGTTCGGACACACCGTCAAATTGACTTGTTCCGGGAGGAGTCCTCATTGAAAGAATACTATACTCTTTCAAGTATTTGAGAAACTTATTGCTTAAGTATTTTCATCATGGTCTAACCGTGACGGTTTAATACTTTAGCCGATCTGTTTGTCTACTTTGTGTCGAAACTCTTTGATTACATCAAAAGTTTCCGATTCGTGTTTCAAAAGAAACACATAACCATAACGCGATGCCACATCTGTAAAGGTCACAAAACATTCATATCCACCTCTAGCCTAGCTATATATGGGCCCACTTACGTCACTATGAACAAGGGCTAACAGATCGGTGGCACTTGCACTTTTACCAAGTAAAGGTGTTTTAGGCACTTTGCCTACTAAACTAGATTTGTAGACATTATTTGAATGGAATCAAATTTGTCCTAGTATCCACTCTTCGATATACGAGTCTTGTTAATTCTGTCCCAGACAACAATGCCATAAATAAGTTTCAACTGATTTACTCAGTTTGAGCTATTTTGTTTGTCATGTCATACGTTTGAGATTCATTTATATTCAAAATATAAATACAGTTATTAACATCTAATGTGTTTATCTCAATATCATCTTTATAATATAAAACACTTTAGTGTTCTAGAATATAAAGGTATATCCGCAACGGATTAAACCCTGATATAGAGATAATGTTTCTAGTCAAACTAGTTATATTTCAACAGTTTCCTAATTTAAGTACACACCCGAAGGGTAGTTCCTAAACTTAGGTATCTACGGTTAAAACAGCGACTGTCGTCCCGTTTCCGATTCTCAGATCAATCTCAACTGAAGTCAGTATCCTACTTGTCAGTAGATGATGCATACCAGTACATATCTGATGTATCACACTCAGTATTTAAAATCCAATTTTAATACTAGTAGTGAACATGTTTATGACAAACATATTTGAAGTCGGAGCCTTGCACCGTCTTCAATTCCTTCATGTCTGCCTTGTCCATACGGCAGTCACGCTTCAGTGACCATGTTTGCCACAATTTAGGCCGACATCTTGGGATATGTCCTTTGTCTTCCCAGAAGATTATAATGAATTTGCCTTTGCCCTTTTCCACACTCCAGAAGCCTTTGGCCAAACCTTGGCCTTCTTTGATGTCGAAGTAAGATGCGTCTTGCGATTCTTACCTTATTGCAAACTTTGGCTTTGTCTCATTGAGTATAGCCATTAAATCTCCAAGAGTTTTATATTGCAATTTGTACTTCTAATATCTAAAGATAGATCTATGAAGATCCTTCAATTTCATTATCATACTATAAGGATATAATCCTTAGTTATGACTAAGAAATTAAGGAGTCTTTGCGGCAAGCTTATTGGATTAAGCACTAAAGTTATCATCACATGATTATTCCAAATATCATGTTCTACTATTTGTTTAACTCAGTGCTTAGGCCTAAGATGTTATTATATCAAATAAAGTAACTTCTTAGTTTCCAGGACCATCCTGAAGTTTTTATTCCCATTTTGAAAATTAAAGTCGTTTAAATACATTCACCCAGGATTATGTTTTAAACACTAATCTTTCAATTATCTTGATTCTAATAGTCCAACTATTTAATCAACGATTTTAGGTACTATTCATTATAATGATTACTATAGTCCAACTATATAATCAACTATAATTTAATTAGTTTAAAATTCAATTATATTGATTACTATAATCCAATTATAATATCAACTATTAATTGAAATTAGTTAATTCAAATATATTGATTACTATAATCCAATTATATAATCAACTATAAATGAAATAGTTTGAATACAGTCCAACTGTTTATTAAAAAAACATTAATTATTAGTCCAACTAATATTAAATTTATTTGACGAAATATTTGAAATGAGCGCGTATGGCAAGTAACTAAACGAATATTGCAAATTTAATACTTGCCTCCACTATTTTTCGGCGAGCCTCTAACCCTCTGTGGAGTACTCGGGAAACCTTGTTTCCTAGTGGGCTAGGATCCCGTTAAATAACACACAATCTTGACTTTGGCCACAAATTGTATGATAATTAACTAGGTAGATCTCTAAGATCAATTGGATCTCATCCATTCCTAGATCCAGTAGGTGGACATCCAAGTCCGAAACATATATCTTATATATGCCAATATATCCAATATATTGCCTAACTTTTTCCTCTGAATCAACTAAGCCTTGGCTTTGGCACAACAAACTTAGTGATCCAAGTTAAGCGGAACCATTGACCATGGAAAGCTTCATAATCAATGTCGATGGACAAGAAGTGATCTTGACTTTGGCCAACAAATCACAACTTGGACAAGACACCGATATGGAACAAAGCCTTCATGATTCAAACACATCCGCGACGGAGAAAGGCCTTGACTTTGGCCAACAAACCAATGCCATTCTTGGATCTTGAGTAAGAATCACTCCATGGAAGGAAAATGCTTAATATGAAGTGAGGGTTTTTTCGCGTAATTGGCAACAATTAATTATCTTTGTTAAGGTCATCATCATACACCCTTAAACATGCATTCTAAACACATAATAAGGCGCGTAAGTAAATAAATATAATAATGATATGCGGATGGATACTTAACATATTGTTCCTAGAACAAATCTCTCATTTTCCTCTCTCCCTCTAGCACAAGTATTACTTCTACCCGATTACATAACACTTCTAAAGAAACCTCATTTACATTGAGAGGAATATGTGAGAAGAGAAATACAAAGAGTAAGGAGGTAATAGGCTGGACACGCAGGTCCAATTAATAAATTCTAAATTTATTACAACAATTTCCAAATTGCCCTCACCCATCTAATATACATCCGATATACATTATTCATACATCGCATCCATGTATTCACACAGCATGTTATCAATCAATCTAATCCAATTAATAATCTGAATATAATGACCATCCAATGTTCAAACAACGATTTGATTTTGCGCGAGTCCAACTCGTTTAGCGAATAAGTACTCAAAGTACGAATTCTTGAATTAAATTAAACTACAACATTAAATCCAATTTAATTTTTATTTAATACTAATTCATTTATTTAATTCCAAATTAAATATTACACTTTATTAAAGAACCTTTACGATTTAGATTCTAAATCTAATCGTTACGGGTCTCAAAGCCCGACAACATCCAATGTCAATTTAATTTAAAGTCCAATGGGCTGTTAATTAATTTCTAAGGCATGGACTTTTGGTCAATATGGGTCAAACCCAAATACCAAAGCCCATTTAAGAAATCACCCTAATTTGCCAAGAAACCAATTTAGGCCCAATTAATATTAAAGGTCCATTAAGTCATAATTGGACTTTATGGATATGGTTTTGGGCCCAATTGGATCCAACCAATTTAGCCTAAACCAATCTTGGTACAACCAAGCCCATTAAGCCCAATTACAACTTTTCAAGCCCAATTTCCAAAATAGGCCCAATTAATTAAATTACCAAATTCCAATTTCATAACTTAATTAACCTAAAGTGCATGTCATATTTAATTACCCAAATTAACATTTCCAAAATACTAATTTGTACAATTAATTATGCTCATTAACATCAAAACATGTCCAACACATTTTAATCAAAAATCAATCATTTTCCATGTTATTCAAGTCTCGGCATTTTGGGGTTTTATTTGTCCGATTTGGTTTCAATCCAATTAAATCCACAATCAACATTACCCAATGTTTTCTAACTTATCCAATGATCAAAAACACATAATACCATGACATTAGGGCATGTATATGTCTCGGCCAAGCCTCACATTTTGGGGAAAAATGATCCAATCCAATTTTCACAAAATTGATCACAATTAACTCCAAGTTATTCATTTACAAGCATGCTCAAACAATTAATTTCACTCAAACATGCTCAAATTCAATTTACCCAATTTTAACCCTAATGAAGTTTCATGCTCAAAATGGCTCAAGATACCATTGTTGGGTTTCTCTAAGGTCCCAAGGATCAATTCAAGCAATGAAACATAAATGTCAATACTCGTAAAAGCATGGCGAAATCATACTTACAACGATCGGCTTTTGCGACGCGAGGAACATCAAAAATCTTCATGCTTTTCCCTCCTTGAAGTCTCGGCAATGGCAGATTTGTGCTCCTCCAAGAATTCTGTCATGGTCCTCCATTGATGAATCTCCAAGCTCCAAGCTTTCTATGGTGATTCCATGCTCACGAAATTAGTTCCCTATCACCTTCGTAAGACCCTTAAAGCGTGCTAGCACTCCGAAAATTTTGCCGCAAAACTTCATATCCTTCTCCTTCAACTCACGGTAAAACCAGAAAAAGAAGAAGAAAATGCCCCTTGGGCGTGAGAGAGGAGAGATTGAGAGAGGAAGAGAGGAAAGTGTTAAGTGTGTTGGTTTTTTAGATTTCAAAAATCTAATACACAAATCCACTTTCCAAAAGTCAAAGCATTAATGCCAACCAACTACTTCCATTACTATTCACATCAAAAGTGACTTGACATCACATCACTCAAAGTGACAAGTGATTTGACGCTTGATGTGACTAGTGATTTGACGCTTGATGTGACTTGTGGGCCGCACTTAAATTCGCAATGTGAGTGCGCCCGCAAACACTCCCGGGCTCGGTTCGCTAATTCCAAATTAACGAATTTTCCGTTGTGACGTAATTAAATAATTATGCCTAGCAAAATCACTATTCACGTCGCTAACGAATTAATTCTAAATTAACTCGTTTGCCCGAATTAAAATCTAATTTTAATTCCGCATCGAAATCCAATTTCGTTTAATGTATCGAATATATTAATTTTATCGATTAATTCCAAATTAATCGTTTTTCTCTCTTTTAAATAATATTTTATCCCAGATAAAATATCTCTGTAATTAATCCCAGATAAAATATCTCTGTAATTAATCCCAGATTAATTTTCTCTCTCATCAAATTAATCCCAGATTAATAAAGTGCGAGTCATACGTCATCGGTGAATCTTCGGGAAGTGACCTATGAGATCCCCGGATATGTTGGCAGTAAATTCGGTCGTCGGACTATCCGAACACGTAAGTACTTAGTACTACGTTTTTACCGATTTACAAGACAAGGTTGGCTTCTAGCAAAGCGCCATGCCTACCCAATTCTCCAGAAATATCCTTATAGGAATATGTGATCTATATCAGGCGTAGTATACGTAGTATTGCGTATTTCGATCCAACATTGGATGTCACGTGCAAGGCCTGGGGCTGGAAATGTGTCTGTCTCGTACGAAGCACATATCAGATCTCTGGTAACTAGTCTCTTTAATCGGATAATCATGACCTAGTCCTAATATCCCGATAGTTCCAGCATATAAGAGAACCAGTTTCGTATCCTACGTGATCATCATCTCCACTATGACTGGAGTGATACTTCAATCTCGACATCACACCCAATACACTACAATTCTCAATATACCCAGAAGAAGCGTACACAGAACCTGTTAAAGCTCCGGACGACCAAAACCAAAGTATACTGATTGTCGCAAGTATTAGCGATGCAAGTCTCAGGTTAAGACCACATACACCTACCCTGATTCGGATTCCCATAGACACAGAGTCATACCACCAATGGGATTTTGAAGGGTCTATCCAGAGCGAAGCTATGCCTAGGCTTGTAGAATAATCAAAACAAATGGGTCTTGGGCAAAGGGAAAGAGGCATAATAATTTTGATTTTCCGCTGCGCACTCGCGCCCGCTTCCCAACAGTGGTATCAGCGCGCCGGTTTTGTTTTGATTAGTTCTCACTCATTTGAACTCGAAATTGGTGTTTAAAAACTCCTTGGAAAGCTAACACCCTGAACTTAATTTTAGGTACAAGTTTTGCATGATTTGGTTAAGATTTGAATTGTGAAATTAATTTTAAAGTTCACGCGTCTGCAGAAAAACGTGAATAGTAAATTTATTTGAATAAAATAAAATGCAATATCATAATTAAATATTAATCAAATTTATTTAATGCCTAAAATAATTCCAACATATTAAAACTCATTTGCTTGATGATTCTATGTATGATTAGAATTGGCATGATTATTTTAGGGTGCAAGCATCTAGAGACTTTCTAAGAAATAGAGAGTGTATTGCCTATCCCTTAGCTAAGTAATTATTCCATGATGAACTTAGAGATTTATTACCTTTAAGGCTAATAAATATAAATCACTTGTTTATAATAAAAGACATTATAAAAGATACAAGTGGGTTGGGACCAAGGGGTTAATAAAACTTTCCAAACTAAAGTTAAATTAACCAAAGGTATTACTAGAGTTAGATAATGATTTGGTGTCTTCCTTCACTCACTACCTTTTTATAGCCAAAAGGAAAAGATGTGAAGACATCTAGATAATCATTTACTCAAGCTTACCTTAAAGCATATTTAAAGTGTTGGACTAATTTGGAGGATCTATTGTTTATTCCTGTCACCAAGGCAATAAGAGCCTAAGAGATAATGGTATTTAAGAGAGTTCGCTCCACCCTCCCTCTGGGGAATTTTCAATGGAGGAATCCATTTAACAGTTATTCACTTAAACTTGCTAAAATCCTCAATAATAATTTAAGTCTAAAATTTGCCTCCCATTGTAAAGTATAGACCCAAATGGCTTAAACTGTATTGGCAGGACTAGGCTTTACCAGACTGACCAATACCAATTTTTCCCTAAATCGTACTATTGACAATGGTTTGACTTTTCTGAGTCATAAGACGCAGCGACCCTTAGGCTTGGTCTTATAACTTAGTGGCAAAGATTGAGTGTCATCAAGGACTAGCATAAGCTATGGCATGTTTGATTGCCCAAGCCAATGATCAAGGAATTGTGATTTATATCATAAATTGGTTGGGAACCTACCTAATTATCGTATTTTATAACGACCGGCCCTAGTCAGAGTTATGAAATGATGATAATGGGATCCTTGGCCATAAGAAATCCATCATATTGGGGTTGTTGCGATTTGCTTAAAATTTTAAAACAATTGAACGGGAGCAACTTCATTATATTAAAATCCCATGTTATTATGAAACATTAATGAAAATATATTCCTAATTTTAACATTTTCTCTTAACATGTGGGTTAAAATATTTCACAAACATTCAAATGGCAAACAGAGTATCACTTCGTTCCATCCTTGATGAACATAAGCTCAAAGGGGATAACTACAATGACTGGTTTAGAAACCTTAAAATTGTCTTACGACAAGAAAAGATTTTCTATGTTCTTGAAAGACCATTTCCCCCTGAACCCGCAGAAGATGCTGACCAAGATACATTTGATGCTTGGAAGAAACACGTCGATGATGATGAGCAAGCAGTTTACATAATGCTTGGTTCTATGTCGGACGAACTTCAGAAAGCTCACGAAGATATGGATGCTCAAACCATCATCTTTCACTTGAAGGAGTTGTATGCAACTTCTGTTCATACCGTGAGATTCCAAGTGTCATGTGCCTTATTCCAAATAAGGTATAATGAAGGATTTTTTAGTGGACATGTGCTTAAGATGATTGGCCACATTGAAAAATTGGCCAACCTCGGGTTCATTATGGATCATGAGATAGGTCACAATCTAATTCTTCAGTCTTTACCAAAATAATTCTCTAACTTTATTATGCAGTTTCATGAATCTGATAAAGATCTACTTTAGCAGAATTGCACAATATAATAAAGCAAGCAGAGAATGACTTGAAACCAGAGCTTAAAACCTCCGTCATGCTTACGGGTACGAACCTGAAGCCACGAGGCCCAAAGAAAAATAAGGCAAGGCCAAGGCTCCAGATCACCTAAAGCCCAATGGTAAGGTGGAGAAGAAAAAGGGAAATGGGAAATGTTTCTTTTATGGAAAGAATGGTCATTGGAAGAAAGACTGCAGATCCTTGAAAGCCAAAGAAGCTAGGGAAGCCCAAAAGGCCAAGAAGCCCAATGCTTCAGGTATGTTGTATATGATTGAACTATATTCTCAAAACTCTGAACCTTCTACTTGGGTGCTTGACACCAATTGTGGTTCTCACTTATGTAACAATGTGCAGGGCCTGAGAAACAGTACGAGACTCCGTCATGGGGAGGTTGACTTACGCATGGGTAATGGAGAAAAACTGGTTGCATTATGCGTGGGGACTTATTCATTAGTTTTGCCGAATGGTTTAGTTTTAGACTTAGAAGATTGTGTTTATGTACTTTCTCTAGTAAAGAACATCATTTCAATTTCTTCTTTATGTAATAAAGGATTTTCATGCCTAATAAGTTGTAATGAATGTTTTATTTATTTCAATGAAATAAAATATGGAGATGGTATTTTGAATAATGGTATCTATGTCTTACAAACTAACAAAGAATGTTCAACCTCTAATATATACAACGTTAACTCGAATAATCTCAATGAATCACTTCTATGGCACAGTCGCTTAGGTCATATCAATGAAACAAGATTAACTAAGCTATATAAGGATGGGTATTTCAAACCCTTCAAATATAAACCTTACGGAACTTGTGAGTCTTATTTACTTGGTAAAGTGACCTACCGTAATAGATCTAAGAGGCTGTTAGGACTTTCTCAATCTATGTACATAGATAAAGTTTTGAAAAGATTCAAAATGGAAGATTCCAAAAGAGGTTATTTACCTACTTGTCATGGAATCAAATTATCTAAGAAGCAATGTCCACATACCCCTTCAGATTGAGAGCGTATGAGTAGGATCCCTTATGCTTCAGCAATAGGATCGATTATGTACGCCATGCTATGTACAAGACCTGATGTCTCTTATGCTTTTAGCATAACGTGCAGGTATCAGGCAAATCCTGGTGAGCAACACTGGGCAGTTGTCAAAACAATCTTCAAGTATCTGAGAAGAACTAAGGATGTGTTTTTGACATACGGAGATTGTTCTGAGATGAAAGTCATTGGTTACTATGATACGAGCTTTCAGACCGATAGGGATGACAGCAAATCGCAAACAAGATATCTGTTTACTTTGAATGGCAGTGCTGTCAGTTGGAAAAGCTTAAAGCAGTCAACTACAACGGACTCCACAACTGAAGCCGAGTATATTGCAGCATCTGAGGCTCCTAAAGAAGCAGTCTGGATAAAGAAGTTCATCACGGAGCTGGAAGTGCTTCCCACGATAAAGAATGGCATCACAATGTACTATGACAACACGGGCGCCATTGCTCAATCAAATGAACCAAGGTTCCATCAGAAATCCAAGCATGTACTCATGTGATTTCATCTCATCAAGGTGATTGTTGAGAGAAAAGAAGTTATAATAGAGAAAATACCCACAGAAGATAATCTTGCAGATTCTCTAACTAAAGGGCTGACTCAACAAAAGCATGATAGGCACACCCGAGAGTATGGTGTCCAGATTCATACTAGTTAGCTATAGTGCAAATGGCAGATTGACCGGCGTAATCACACGAGTATAACGCAAGCGTACGTATTGTTCAAGTAGTATAAAAAGTATCGATCCCACGAGGACTTAATACCTAATCTATTAATTTTATGAGATCAAATGATTACTAGTATCTAACAGGTTGATTGATTGAATGGGAATGGTGATGATTTTAAATTTAAAAACAAGTAAATAAAATTGCACGAAATTAGGTTTAAGAAAATTCAATATTAGGAAACTTTCTAGGGTTGTGAATCTTTCTAATATCTTTTAAAAGATGAAGTGGTTATTTCATGTTTGTGTAATAAATCGGTTTACTAACCTGGAACATGAAATTATGCGAAAGCCTCTGTCGATGGTCAGACGCAAATACCCAGTATAACCCAATTGAACCATATGTCTTTGTCAACCAAATTACCTGGATTCATTAAGATTAAGTTCCAATTATGGCTACCCCCGCCCGACAGGTATATGTCTATCCTGTAAGGAAATCTATTAAAGAGTTATTGTAGGCATTGCATTTTCGCATGTGAAACCCGATGATGAGTCTCAGTTGGAG
Source organism: Zanthoxylum bungeanum (assembly GCA_019454045.1). Taxonomy (NCBI): domain Eukaryota; kingdom Viridiplantae; phylum Streptophyta; class Magnoliopsida; order Sapindales; family Rutaceae; genus Zanthoxylum; species Zanthoxylum bungeanum. The sequence goes on from SKCR01022871.1 coordinate 44,211, forward strand.
GCACTACCTTTTTAGCTAAGGATATTGCGGGAAACGGAGGTCGGAAGGGGAAATTCAGAATAAGTAAGTCATCAAGTTCATTTCATAAGTTCATTGTCTTCGTTAGTGCTGCGTTCATTAATTCGTTCGAACGTCAGGCAGATTGCGGACGTTCGTGTAGCGTTCGAATTGGCGTTCGAACGGCGTCGGTGTTTCTGGTTTTGCTGCTAGTCTCACACCCCAGCCCAATTAGCCCCCCATATCCCATAAAACACATCCCAATTTAATTAAATTAAACATTGAATTAAATAAAATATTTAAACCATTTACCAATTAAATAAAACACAAAATATAATCATACCTAATAAAGATAAATCAAATTTATTAACTTCCTAACCAAACAAATCACATACTAAATTAAAATGATGTCATGCCTAATTAAAATCAATCATAACAAAGTAAATATTTTGTATTCCTAATCTAGCCAAGTTTTGTCCCCCCTCAATCTTTGACTTTCCTTGCTCAAACACCAAATCATATCTCTCTTTAATGCCAAAACCTATTCCTTGTGAGACAAGGAGGAGCCCTAGCCCTTCTCTATATAAACAACCCCTAACCAAGACATGCATCCTCTAGCATATACAGATAACTCACAGAAAAATCATAACACAAAGAGCCTTAGCCATTCACGGCAATAGCAACAGGAAGAACACAAACCATTCCCTCATATCCTCCACTCCGTAACCGAAAACAACACCCTCCTAAAACCTCTACCCATCACCAAAAATCTCCCCATACAGTAGCCCTCCATCACCGAAAACATACCTCCGAACAGCAGCCCAAACCACTCCCAAAACAGTCCCTAAAATCCCTTAAAACAGTAACATAAACTGCACTTATAATCCTTGAAATAACCACACAAAACTACACTTAAAACCACGAAAAAACACTTGAAATAGTTCGTTGAGACGCCGAAGCAGGTGACCTGAACAGTGAGTAGCAAAGTAGAGACCGGACAGCAGCAGAACGGAGACCGAACAGCAGCAGAACGGAGACCGAACGGCAAGCAAAACAGTAAAACAGTGGGCTAGGACGCTAAACCAGTGAACCTGAGAAGTTGAGGAGCTATACCCTTCCGACGTCCGTAAAACGCAAGCCTGAAAATTGGCAAAAAAGGTTAGACTTGAGGGTATTTTCCACACTCGTTTTCTGTTTTATTATGTATTGAATATTGCTTGCATGATTGTCATGTTGGAATGTATGTTGTGGCCCTTGAGTAGATAAATATGCATGAATTATGAGATGTTGTATGTTGTGGCTTTGGAATAAAATGAGAGATGTGTCAACTCTCGCGGTATATCGGATGGAAACCCGGACATAAATTTCATAGCCGATTCCGAATGGACGGTAGTATGATCTGTACTCGGGATACAACTCCACGTACCGCTTGAGTAAACGGCACCCTCTTTTGTTTTGTGTTGCTTTGGTTTATTTATTTTTTTGTCACTTGAATTCTGCATGTTGCTTATTTATGTATGATTCAATCGAGCGCATGGGCTTAGTAAGTGGAATGAAAGATCCCCTATGGGGAGGGGTTAAAGCCTTTTACCACAATGCTTTGCCGCGCCGGTTGGTGTGTGTTCGGTTGAATGCAAGATACGTTCAATCGGACATACTGAGTTTGATATTATTGCTTTTAATTCTTTGTATGCATGATTCAATCGAGCGCATGGGCTTAGTAAGTGGAATGAAAGATCCCCTATGGGGAGGGCTCAAAGCCCTTTACCACGATGCTTTGCCGCGCCGGTTGATGTGTGTTCGGTTGAATGCAAGATACGTTTAATCGGACATACTGAGTTTGACATTGTTGTCTTTGTTCTATGTGTTGCATTCATCAGGTCTGGTTCCGTTCGAACGCGTTCTTGAACGCTACACGAACGTGAACCTTCTATTTTCCGTTCGAACGCGTTCCCGAACGGTACGCGAACGCACACGTACTTTCTTAGTCTTATCATGCATCAGGTTCTGGTTCCGTTCGAACGCGTTCTCGAACGCTAAACAAACGTGAACCTTCTGGTTACCATTCGAACGCGTTTTCAAACACTACGCGAACGTGCACCCACTGAACTGAGTCTTTTTCATCAGATTTCATACATAGTTCTCCTAGTAGCTATCCCCACATGCATGAATACAATGTGTTTAATGTATTACAATTCATATACCTATGTCATGATAACATTTGAGTATTATTTCTTGTGGTATATCGGATGGAAACCCAGACATAAATTCCGTAGCCGATTCCGAATGGACGGTAGTACGGTCTGTACTTGGGATACAATTCCACGTACCACTTGAGAAGGTGCTCACATGTGTGCTTGTGTGGTTAGTATGTGTGCTTATGTTTTCTTGAATATAATATGCCAATGAAATTGTATTCTTGTTGCTCATTTGATGTACTTCCAAGCATGCAATCTTAGATGTGAAATATATGTATAAGTTTTATTTTTGTGCATGTGAATTTAGAAGCATGATACTCTTGGAAATAAGTGAAACTTAAGCCTAATTAAATTATTACATAAATCCTTTCATTACAAGTGGCATGAGTAAGGGACCATTCCGAACCCAACGGTTTGAGGTCTTCCCTTGCGAGGGGTAAGTGCGGCCTTAAATCTCATTTTCCCGGTTCACACCGGGTGGCGACTCCATTATTCTCCGGTTTAGTCCCCCGTGGATACACCGTACTCCCGACCGGGCCGCGAGCCCTGGACAGCATGCGTCGTCCAGTTTCTGTGTCCCACAGTCTGGCGACTCCACTGGGGATAGAGAATCGGCCTCGAATATTGTCTTGTAATGTTTGGATTTATGTTTTAATTGACCGTGTCTATAGTGGATAAAATGGGGGTTTAATCAAAGGCATTTTAAGGCTAGGTAATGGTTGGGTGTCTTCCTTCATTCACTACCTTTCTAGAAGGAAAAGCTGTGAAGGCACCTATATAGCCATCTACACGTAGCCTATTGTGATGGACTAATTTGGAGGACTCGTTATTTATTCCTGACAACAAGCGATAAGAGCCTAAGAGGCTTGGGTATTTAAGTGAGCCTCGCTCCACCTTCCCTCTGGGGAATCTACAACGGGAAATCCATTTGACAGTCCGTCACACACCATAGCTCATTGGCACGTACCTTAGTGTATAAAAAAGGGTGCGCTCACTTGGTCGCTCGGACCCTTGATTGGGGAGACCTAGTTGTGGGCCATCCTTCGCCGATGAGAGGCTTTGTCTATACTCTTGTGAACCCACCCATAGACCGGGTTGGCTAAAGTAACAATTATTTCCTTGAATATGTGCTTGTGGACCATCCTCATTTGGATGCAGTTGGACTATTGTCAGAAATGCGGACTTGCTGGGCCATTTAAACTGGGGCGAGTTCGTATCTTATGACTATTAGGCCCGAAGCTTCTGAAATGTTGATGGGCCATTATGTAGAAATTATTACGTTACGTTTGCATCATCTTTCTTCTATGCTTGTGTTTGGGAACATCGTCGTTTGGATCCATTTGGATCATTTGTCATGGGATATGGGCTTGTTGGGCCATTTAAACTGGGACAAGAACGTATTTCATGACTATTGGGCCAAAGGCATCTAAGTGTTGATGGGCCACTTTGTGCTTGTGTTCGGAACATTACCATTTGGACTTAGTTGGGCTCCTTGTCATAAGATGTGAACTTGTTGGGCCATTTAAACTGGGATGGGTTCACTCATGTGGCAATTAGCCCGAAAGATTCTAAAATGGTAACGGGCCGATTTGTTTGAAAATATTAACTGATTTAATATGTTATATACGTTACATGCATCTCGTGCACCTCATGCTTACATATATCATGTTAACACCGTCTATGTCTCAAAAAGACATCATAGATACCGTTTGGGTTAGAGAAGGGACAAGACTCACTAAAAGAATAAGTATGAGTGAATCCGATAATGAGGTGTCCCGTATGGATCAGTTAGAGAACGATCTCGCCAAGATCACTGAACAGTTGCAAGCTTTGACAAATGCTATGGGTGGTATAGCTGGGTCTCGTGCCGGGGTTAATTCTGGGGATGTGAGGCAAGATGAATCTCCGAACAGATTGGGGGATGATACCCCCGATTTTGAGGATGATATGGCAGAGTATGCAGCAGGCAGAGTATCTGGGTCTCAGGCAGAGTTACAGAAACTTCGGGATCAGGTTGAGTCGGTTACCCGCAAGATGAGGGGTAAGAATGAGGATTTGCTAGATTATGACACACTGACTTTCGTGGAACAGTTTCCGGCACAGTTCAAGATGCCTGATATGTTAGACAGTAATGACCCATAGCGTCACTATTTTGTAAATGATATTGTATTATTGTACAAAATTAACTATGTAGTAATGAAATTGCCTTTTACCGTTTTGTAATTTATTTACTTTGACATATAAATGGTAAAAGTCCCTATGATTAGTTCCGGATTGTGATGATATGAGACGGTAACAATCCATAAAGCTTTAATCATTAAATATCCCTAGTCGTAGTATTATCGAGATTGGACATCGATAATGCGAATAGGACTAGTACTACTGCACTTGTGCATGTTGTGAGGGCACAACGGCATAGTTCTCATATATTTAAGTATTGGATACTTATGCAAGTGCGGTAGGAGGTTGTGTTTTAACCGATGGTACGGAAAACAGCTTCGCTCTGGATAGACCCCGCGGAGTCCCATTGGTAGTATGTCTGCGTGTCTATGGGAGTCCGCTTCAGGTAGGTGCATATGATCTTAACCTGAGACTTGCATCGCTAGTACTTACGACAATCGGAAACTTTAGTTTTGGGGTCCAGGGCTTTAACGGTTCTGTGTACACCTCTTCTGGGTTTATCGAGAATCGTAGTGTATTGGGTGTGATGTCAAGATGGAAGTATCACTTCAGACATATGGAGATGATGATCGCGAGGGATACAGAACTAGTACTCTTAATGGTTGCAACCATCGGGATAATATGACTAGGTCAGGATTATCCGATTCAAGAGACTGGTTTGCTTGATGTCCGATATGTGTATCGTACGTGTTGGATATATGACCCATAGCGTCACTATTTGCACAGATCATTGTGTTGTTGTAGCAAATTAACTATGTGACAAGGAAATTGCACTCTCATCATTTGTGATTAGATCACCATAGATATATAAATGAAGAGAGGTCCCTATGATTAGTACCTGGACTGAGAATGATATGAGACAGTATCAGTCCCCGAAGGTTTAATCATTAAATATCCCTAGCCGTAGTATTATCGATACTGGACATCGATAATGCGGAATAGGCTAGTATTGCACTTGTGCGCGTTTGTGAGGGCACAACGGCATAGTTCTCATATATATAAGTATTGGATACTTATGCAAGTGCGATAGGAGGTCGTGTTTCATCACACCGATGGTACGGGAAACAGCTTCGCTCTGGATAGACCCCTCGGAATCTCATTGGTATTATGACTATGTGTCTATGGGAGGCCGAAATCGAGGTAGGTGTGTATAGTCTTAACCTGAGACTTGCATCGCTAATACTTACGATAATCGATAAACTTTGGTCTTGGTGGTAGGGGGCTTTAATAACCGGTTCTGTGTACACCACTTCTGGGTTTATCAGAGAGTCGTAGTGTATTGGGTGTGATGTCAAGATGGAAGTGTCACTTCAGTCATTTGGAGATGATGTCACGCAGGATACGGTACTAGTGCTCTTGAGTGTTGCGCAACCAATCGGGATATTGTGACCAGGTCATGTATATCCGATTATAGAGACTATGTTACCAGACATCCGACATGTGTTTCGGACGGGGCAGACACTTATCCAGCCCCAGCCCTAGCACGTGATTATCCGATACTGGGCCGATATACACAATACTACGGTATACTACGCTTGATACAGATCTATATATTCCTGTAAGAATATTTCTGGAGAATTGGGTAGGCATGGCGCTTTGCTAGAAGCCAACCTTGTCTTGTAAATCGATATAAACGTAGTACGAGGTACTTACGTGTTCGGACAGTCCGACGATCGTATTTACTGCCAACATATCCGGAGATCTCATGGGTCGCTTCCTGAAGATTCACCGATGACGTATTACTCGCACTTTGATTAATCTGGGATTAATTGGAAGAGAGAGATAGAATTAATCTGGGATTAATTCGATGAGAGAGAAAATTAATCTGGGATTATTGTGGAGATATTTTATCTGGGATAAAATATTAATTAAAGAGAGAGAACGATTAATTTGGAATTAATCGATAAAATTAATATATTCGATATATTAATCGAAATTGGATTTCGACGCGGAATTAAAATTAGATTTTAATTCGGGCGAACGAATTAATTTAGAATTAATTCGTTAGCGACGTGAATAGTGAATTCGCTAGGCGTAATCATTTAATTACGACGCGACGGAAAATTCGTTAATTTGGAATTAGCGAACCCGAGCCCGAGAGTGATTGCGAGCGCATTCGCATTTCGAATTCGAGCGCGGCACGCGAGTCACATCAAGCGTCAAATCGTTTGTCACATCATGCGTCAAATCAATTGTCACTTTGAGTGATGTGACTTGACAACATGTCACTTTATTAAAGTGATGTGATATGACTTAAAGTAAAGTAGATATGATTGTGAAAAGTAGAAAAGCATTATTAGACTTTTGCTTTTTACTTTTAAAATATTTTTGATGAATGATATTATATATTTATTTTGTTTTTGAAAATAAAATTAAAATATATAAACTTATCATTTTCTCTCTCTCACATGCAAGGCATACGGTTTCTTCATCTTTTCCCTCTCTTTCTCTCCTTCACGATTTAGGCATCAACTTCTTCTTCTTCTTGTTGCGTTTTCTTCTTTCTGCCGAGCAAATGGAGAAGCAAGATGACCATTTTTGTTGCTAAATCTTGTGCTAGCACACTCTAGGAGGCATACATAGGTGATAGGGAAGCTTCTTCTTTGAGCAAGGAAGCTTGAAGCTTTGAGCTTCAATGGAGTCCTCACATGGCCGAAAATGGTGGAGTCCAAACCAGTCCAAACCGAGCGTCCACTGCAAGTTCCAGAAGCCATTGCCGTGACTTGGAGGGAGCCAAAAATCGCACCTTGTTCTTCAAACATCAAAACCGAATTCAATGTGAGTTGATTCCGCCACCTCCTTTGATGTGTTCATATGTGATTTTTATGCATTGTTTGTGATCTTGTGGACTTGATTAAACTCCAACATTGGTATCTAGAGCATTGATGCATGAAATCCGAAATTAGGGTTCTTGGCAAATTTGGGGCTTTTTGATTTTGGCTTGATTCTGACAAATTGATTGTGTAAGAATGCTTATATATGATCTAATTTGAGATATATGTAATCATTTGACAAAAAAATCATTGGATTGATTTTCCCCAATTTGCAAATTTTGGTCAAAACTTTAATTTGGGTAAACTCGATTTAGGCATGATTTGGTTGAATTGTTTGATGCATTATGCTTGAATGAGGTTGAATTGAAGTTGTGCATGATCAATTTCAAGAAAATTGGATTAGATCAATTTTCCCCAATTCTTAGGTTGAATTGAAACTTGAAATTGGGCAAAATGTGTTTAAGCATGTTTTAATTGAATTGGATGTTTAAGTATGCTTAGAACATGTTTAATTGAGATTGTGTGTGATCAATTTCATGAAATTGGATTGGATTCAATTTTCCCCAAATTGGAGGCTTGGCCGAAAATTGGAAGAACCTAATGTCGGTAATTTTGTTTTGTTTGTTTGTTGATCATTGGATGACTTAAAACAATTGGTTAATGTTGTTTTGAAGTTCATTGGATTGAATTTTGATTTGGAACATTTTTCCCTTTTAAAGTGGCTTGGCCGATTTTAAAGAACATGAATTCTTTGTGATTTTGTTGTTTTAATTCATTGGATGAATTGAATTGATTTGGGAAATTATGATTGTGGACTCAATTGGATTGAAACCGAATCGAATTGAAAAACCCCTAATTGCCGAGACTTGAAAGCATGTTAATTGGGTTTGATTTTAATTGAATTGTGTTGGACACTATTTGGTTGTTAAAGTGCATGATTAATTAGGCTAATTGATATTTTAGAAATGTTAATTGGGTAATTGATTGTGTATTACACTTAGGTTAATTAATTGTGAAATTTGGAATTTTATAAGTTAATTAATTTGGGCTTGATTTTGGAAATTGGGCTTGTTGGGTTGTAATTGGGCTTTTGGGCTTTGTTGTAACAAAGTTGGGTTTAGGCAAAATTGGTTGGATCCAATTAGGCCCAAAACCGAATCCAAAAGGTCCAATTATGACTTAATGGACCTTAATTATTTAATTGGGCCTAATGGGCCAAAATTAATTTAAAGGCTTATGGGGTAACTCCCGGATTGGATTTTGGTTGTTCGGTTTGACCCGAGTTGACCAAAAGTCCACGCCATATAGAAATTAATTAAAAGCCCATTGGACTTTAATTAAATAAAACATTAGATGTTAATCGGGCTTTGAGACCCGTTGCGATTAAATTTGGAATTTAAGTCGTAAAGGTTCGTTAATAAAAGTGTAATATTTAATTTGAATTAAATAATGAATTAGAATTAAATACGTATTAAATTGGATTTAATTATGTTATTTAATTTAATTCGTAGAAATTGTACTTTGAGTACGTGTTTGCAATACGAGTTTGACTCGAACAAAAATCAAATCTTTGTTTGAACATTGGATGATCACTAATAATCAAGATTAATTAATTTGATTGATTGATTGATAACATGCTTGTATGAATACATGGTTATGATGTTTGAATAATGTATATCGGATGGATATTAGTCGGGTTGGGCGATTTTGGAAATTGTAATAAATTTGATTTATTAAATTGGACCTGCGTGTCCAGCCTTATCTCTTATTTCTTTGTATTCTCTTCTCACCTATTCCCCTCCATGTAAAAGAGGTTTCTTTAGAAGTGTAGTGTAACGGGTAGAGTAATACAAGTGCTAGCGGGAGAGAGAAAGTGAGAGATTTGATCTAGGATCAATGTAAAATATCCATCCGCATATCATTATTATTTTATTTCATACTCGCTTTATTATGTGTTTAGAATGCATGCTTAAGGGTGTATGATGAGACCTTAACAAAGATAATTAAATTGGTAGCCAATTTGCACGCGAAAAACCCTCGTTTTATATTAAGCAAATATCCTTCCATTGAATGATTCTTGTTCAAGATCCGAAGTTGGCATTGGTTTTTATTGACCAAAGTCAAGACCTTTGTCAATCAAGGATGTACTTGAATCATGAGAGTTTTGTTGCATATCGGTGTCTTGTCCAAATCGTGATTTTTATTGACCAAAGTCAGATCACTTTTTGTCCAATGACATTGATTACGAAACTTTCCTCGTCAATGGGTCTCGCTTAACTGGAATCATTAGGTTTGTGTTTGGCCAAAGCCAAGGCCTAAATGATTCAGAGGATAGGGTTAGGAAAATGTAATGGATACATTGACATTATACATATGTTTCGGACTTGGATGTCCACCTAACCGGATCTAGGAATTGGATGAGATCCAATTGATCTGTGAGATCTACCTAGTTAAATCGCATACAGCTTTTTATTGGCCAAAGTCAGGGTTGTGTGTTATTTAATAGGATCCTAGCCCACTAGGAAACACGGTTTCCCGAGTACTCCACAAGGGTTAGAGGCTCGACGAAAAATAGTGGGAGGCAAGTATTGAATTTGCAACATTCGTTCGAATACTCGCTAAACACGCTCATTTAAATTATTTCGTCGTTATATTAAATGTTAGTTAGACTAATATTTAAATTGTTGTTTTAATAAACAGTTGGACTGTATTATACTTGATTATATATAATTGGATTATATTAATCAATATATTTGAATTAATTAATTTCAGTTTACAGTTGATTTTATAATTGGATTATAGTAATCAATGTAATTGAGGTTAATTAATTTGGATTATATTTGATTATATAGTTGGACTATTATAATCATTATAATATATATATTACCACTAATCGTTGATTAAATAGTTGGACTATTGTAATCAAGATAAGAAATTAAAAAATTGGATATTTAAAATATAATCTGGGATTAAAAATATTTTAAATGATTTAATTTTCAAATTGGGAATAATAATAAGTTACTTTATTTGATAAAATAACTTATTATACGTTACGCCCAAAATTAAGCAAATAGTAGAGCATAAAATCTTTGGAAGATTTATGTGATGATGACTTTAATGCTTAATTAATATACTTATAATAAATCTATCTTTAGATTTAAAAGTATTAAAATTGCAATTAATAATTCTTGGAGAATTAATTGACTATTCTAGTGGAGAAAAGTCAAAGTTTGCAATTGGGCATGTAGCACAGGTGCACATCGTTTCGATATTCCGAAACCCAAGGCTTGGCCAAGGTTTGTGAAATATTGAAAAAGGATAATTGACATATCCCAAAGTGACTACCATTTGGATATGGAAAACACGAAGGAATTAAAGAAAGGGCGAGGCTCTAACTTTAAATATGTTTGTCTTAGTTATGTTCACAGCTAGTATTGAAATTAGATTTTAAATACTTAGTGTGGTACATAAAATATATGTATTGATATTCAGAATCTGCTTTGAGCAGGATACTGACTTCAAGCTGAGATTCCTCTGCGAATCGGAAACGGGACGAAAGTCGCTGTTTCGACCGTAGATACCTAAGTTTAGGAACTAACCTGGGTGTGTACTTAAATTAGGAACTGTTATAATGTAACTAGTTTGACTAGAAACATTATCTCTTTATCAGTGTTTAACCCACTGCGGGTGAACCTTTATATTCCAAAACACTAAAGTGTTTTATTATATAAGATGATACTGAGATAAATACATTAGATGTAAATAACAGAATTTATATTTTGAATATAATAAAATCTCAAACATATAAATGACAGATAAATAGCTCAAATTGATTTGATCAATAGAGACTTATTTATGGTATTGTTGTCTAGGACACAATTAAACGAGACACGTCAGTTAGACGGTGTGTCCGAACTAAAACCGAATTTTGTTGGACATGATAAGGTTTATCACGAGTCACTCTGAGCTATCATTTCCTTCAACAGGATATGTATTTACAGTGCAAAACTTATTTAGAATAAGGTTCCACATAAATCTGTTTGACAGATATCATATAGGATATGAACAGGAAAGAAGCGAGGTTTCTCATTCCTGATAATTTGGGTATGCCAGGCATACAGTTTGGATGATACCAAACTAAGAACCCAAATTGGATTAGTGCCAATATAGGTTATCCTAAGGGAAACCATAAGTATAGTACTTATAAATCCCACATGAGAACAATGTGATTGTTGCTCCACCATGCGGTTTTCCTGAGAGGAATACCGATATGCAGTGGTCAGTGGGAGGATAGTGATACTCGATGAAAAATCGGAGTAATACTATTCAAAGCACGAAGTCCTTAATGGAACACAAACAATTCATCTATGATGAATCTGTACCATTAATCTTCAAATACACAAGAAATCGGGTAGATCGGATAGAGTCAGAAAACAACCTAGGGTATGGGTTTCTGATCTAACCTTATTAAGATGTCAATCTTATGAAGGTATATCCACCGACTACGTTTAGAGGAAGTGATACGAGGTATCAACTCCCTATTATGGCAAAGTGCCATAAGTCCAAAATGGATTCCATGTTTAACAACTATTTTGGATACTAGTTGTTGTACCACAAAGCATTGTGCCTATTGGTAGATTATACGTCTTCAAGGAAGACATACATGGATGGCAACATACCAACGTACAAAGCTAGGCTTTTGACGGAAAGGTATCGTTATCAACATTGTGTTAATAACGGTTCAACCTTTTACCTGTTGCCATGGTAAATCCATTTTGAAGATGCTTGTTGGATAACTGTATATTTCATTTGTGAAATATGTCAGTTATAAATCAAAATCGCTTTCCTGAAAAGGAAACCTTTTGGAGAATGTTTACAACATTCTGATGATTTTGTATAACCGACAAACAAGGTTTGCGGATTATTCAATCCATGTTTGGATTGAAGCAAGCATAGGGTTCTTGGAACTGACGTTTTGAAATAATCATAATAGTTTATGATTTGACTCAAAACGAAATAATTCTTGTGTATATAAGGAGGTTAGTGGAGGGCGCTGACAGTGAAATTCCCATAAAACAATCGGTGAAAGCTCGGCTTTCATAAGAAATTCTCCGTAGAAATCTGGGGAGTAACAACCTTTATTCAAGGAATAAAGATCTACTGGGCTAGATTTGGAGTTGGTAACACTCTCTGAGAAATTGTACATTTAAAATGTACTTGTATTGGTGTCTCATACGCTTTGAGCATATGGAGTCACAATCAGGTCAATCCAAGTGATAGTCACTGGATTGAAGATTAAAGAACATCTGTTAGTATCTGAGAGAACTAAAGATGTTGTATTAAACTATGGAGATGGAGAACTTGAAGTGACTGGGATCACTGCTGCAAGTTTCCAAACCGGTAATACTACTGCGGTACTATAAAGTTTGAACACTGGGACAGTGAGCTGGAAATCTTCCGAGCAAGATAACTGTTGCCGAATTAACAACAAATGCGGATTATTGCTGCTGCAGCTGAGGCAGCAATAGAAGCCATTTGGATCGATAATAAATCTAATTAGATTAGATATAGTTCTGTTAGCAGCTGAGCTAGGCGTCAGCACATGCTAAAGAATTAAAGGTCTCATCGACGATCCAGATATATACTTCTATATCATCTGATTCGTTCGGATCATACATCGTGGCGATGTGATGATCGTGTAAATCGCGTCAAACGATAACAAACAAATCCGCTGACGAAAACCTTTCCTCAGCAATTTGAGCGAACCGTACATAGTTCAGGTGTGGGACACTTGAGTGACTGGCTATGTGCCAAGTGGGAGATTGTTGGATAATATGACCCATAGCGTCACTATTTGCACAGATCATTGTGTTGTTGTAGCAAATTAACTATGTGACAAGGAAATTGCACTCTCATCATTTGTGATTAGATCACCATAGATATATAAATGAAGAGAGGTCCCTATGATTAGTACCTGGACTGAGAATGATATGAGACAGTATCAGTCCCCGAAGGTTTAATCATTAAATATCCCTAGCCGTAGTATTATCGATACTGGACATCGATAATGCGGAATAGGCTAGTATTGCACTTGTGCGCGTTTGTGAGGGCACAACGGCATAGTTCTCATATATATAAGTATTGGATACTTATGCAAGTGCGATAGGAGGTCGTGTTTCACCGATGGTACGGGAAACAGCTTCGCTCTGGATAGACCCCTCGGAATCCCATTGGTATTATGACTATGTGTCTATGGGAGGCCGAAATCGAGGTAGGTGTGTATAGTCTTACCTGAGACTTGCATCGCTAATACTTACGATAATCGATAAACTTTGGTCTTGGTGGTAGGGGGCTTTAACGGTTCTGTGTACACCACTTCTGGGTTTATCAGAGAGTCGTAGTGTATTGGGTGTGATGTCAAGATGGAAGTGTCACTTCAGTCATTTGGAGATGATGTCACGCAGGATACGGTACTAGTGCTCTTGAGTGTTGCGCAACCAATCGGGATATTGTGACCAGGTCATGTATATCCGATTATAGAGACTATGTTACCAGACATCCGACATGTGTTTCGGACGGGGCAGACACTTATCCAGCCCCAGCCCTAGCACGTGATTATCCGATACTGGGCCGATATACACAATACTACGGTATACTACGCTTGATACAGATCTATATATTCCTGTAAGAATATTTCTGGAGAATTGGGTAGGCATGGCGCTTTGCTAGAAGCCAACCTTGTCTTGTAAATCGATATAAACGTAGTACGAGGTACTTACGTGTTCGGACAGTCCGACGATCGTATTTACTGCCAACATATCCGGAGATCTCATGGGTCGCTTCCTGAAGATTCACCGATGACGTATTACTCGCACTTTGATTAATCTGGGATTAATTGGAAGAGAGAGATAGAATTAATCTGGGATTAATTCGATGAGAGAGAAAATTAATCTGGGATTAATTGTGGAGACATTTTATCTGGGATAAAATATTAATTAAAGAGAGAGAACGATTAATTTGGAATTAATCGATAAAATTAATATATTCGATATATTAATCGAAATTGGATTTCGACGCGGAATTAAAATTAGATTTTAATTCGGGCGAACGAATTAATTTAGAATTAATTCGTTAGCGACGTGAATAGTGAATTCGCTAGGCGTAATCATTTAATTACGACGCGACGGAAAATTCGTTAATTTGGAATTAGCGAACCCGAGCCCGAGAGTGATTGCGAGCGCATTCGCATTTCGAATTCGAGCGCGGCTCGCGAGTCACATCAAGCGTCAAATCGTTTGTCACATCATGCGTCAAATCAATTGTCACTTTGAGTGATGTGACTTGACAACATGTCACTTTATTAAAGTGATGTGATATGACTTAAAGTAAAGTAGATATGATGTGTGAAAAGTAGAAAAGCATTATTAGACTTTTGCTTTTTACTTTTAAAATATTTGATAATGATTTATATATTTATTTTGTTTTTGAAAATAAAATTAAAATATATAAACTTATCATTTTCTCTCTCTCACATGCAAGGCATACGGTTTCTTCATCTCCCTCTCTTTCTCTCCTTCACGATTTAGGCATCAGACTTCTTCTTCTTCTTGTTGCGTTTTCTGCCGAGCAAATGGAGAAGCAAGATGACCATTTTTGTTGCTAAATCTTGTGCTAGCACACTCTAGGAGGCATACATAGGTGATAGGGAAGCTTCTTCTTTGAGCAAGGAAGCTTGAAGCTTTGAGCTTCAATGGAGTCTCACATGGCCGAAAATGGTGGAGTCCAAACCAGTCCAAACCGAGCGTCCACTGCAGTTCCAGAAGCCATTGCCGTGACTTGGAGGGAGCAAAAATCGCACCTTGTTCTTCAAACATCAAAACCGAAATTCAATGTGAGTTGATTCCGCCACCTCCTTTGATGTGTTCATATGTGATTTTTATGCATTGTTTGTGATCTTGTGGACTTGATTAAATTCCAACAGTACGGGGCAGACACATCTCTAGCCCCAGGCCTTACATGTGATCATCCGATACTAATTCGATATACACTATACTACGGTATACTACGCCTGTTATAGATCTTATATTCCAATAAGAATATTTCTAGAGAATTGGGTAGACATGGCGTTTTGCTAGAGGCTAACCTTGTCTTGTAAATCGGTAAAAACGTAGTACTTGGTACGTACGTGTTCGGATAGTTCGACAACCGGATTTACTGCCAACATATCTAGAGATCTCTTGGGTCGCTTCCCGAAGATTCACCAATGACGTATGATTCAAACTCGATTAATCTTGGATTAATTACGGAGAGACTTTATCTTGGATAAAGTACTATATAAAGAGAGAGAACGATTAATTTGGAATTAATCGTAAAATTATTATATTCGATATAATAATCGAAATTCGATTTCGACGCGAAATAAAATTAGATTTTAATTCGGGCAAACGAGTTAATTTAGAATTAATCGTTAGCGACGTAAATAATAATTTCGCTAGGCGCAATTATTTATTTAAATTCGATTTAATTAACGTCGCGACGTAAGTTCGGTATTTCAGAAATATCGAACCCGAACGCGTGAGTGCACGTGGGCCCACTTTCATTTGGAAACGTGTGGGGCCCACATGACACATGTCATTATATGCATTATTTAATTGTTGATGCATTGCATGGAGATAGTGTACAATGCACTCAAGGGTCTTGCATGGAAATTGAGTGTTTGACACTCTAAGCCATTGCATGATTTGTGTCATAAGTTTATTATTAATTAATAATATTATGGCATAAATATAAATTGATTTTTGAAAGCAAAAATCATCACTCTTTCTCTTCTCCTCTTGACCGAAACTGTCACAGTTTCACAGCTCTCCATTTTCAGGTTTTTGTTGCAAAAGCTTGAAGATTTGTGATTGTTTGGAACATTAAATCACATTCAAGGCTAGCACCTTCAAGGGATCATACAAAGGTGTTATGGGAAACTCATCTTAGAGCTTGGAAGGATCAAAGAAAGCTTGGAGGTTCCCAACTCACCTTGGCCGAAACCCTCACTGCACAAAGGAGAAATTTTTCATTTCATCAACGCATCCGCATTCCGATCTTTGTGAGTATGATTCCGCCATACTTCAATATTGTTCATTCATTTATATGTTTTGCTTGTTCTTTTGATCTTGGGACATGGATTAGATTTTCCAACATGATATGGCTAAGTTTAACGGGAATGGGGATCCAAGGGTGCATCTCCGACAGTTTGTATCAGTCATGAGTTCAGTTGGCTTATCTCAGCGCCAAGTGCAGAAAATGTTTGGAATGTCGCTTGAAGGGGCTCCTGTGGTGTGGTACCACAGTTTGGAGAAGAAAGTGAAGGAAGATTGGAGGGAGTTGGCTGATGCTTCCTAAAACAGTATGTCACTGACCTAGAGATCGATCTGTCAATCCGTGATCTAGAGAATGTTAAGCAGAAAGCGGATGAGAGTTTTAAGGAGTATGTGGACCGATGGAGGGGTCAGTTATTGAAGATGCAGACTAGGCCTTCAGAGAAGGATCAGATTAAGATGATTATCAAGGGCACCAAGCCCTCCATTTACAGCAAGTTGAGGAGGATGACCTCCATGATTGCAGACTTTCGGCAGTTGAGGGAAACTGTCATGGATATTGAAGAAGAAGAGGCCGAGAATAGAAAATTCTATGGTCTGAACAGGAGGCCCATTGAGGGAACATCGGGAACAAAGCCCGTTTCTGCTGAGATTGCCGCTATCCGGAACCGACAGTTTTCCAACTTGGGAACGCCCCTGTCCAAGGTGCTAGAGAAACTGAAGAGCCAAGGGCTCTTAAAACCCTTGGAAGCCAAACCATTACCCAATCCCCTACCATCACATTATAACCTAAGCCTTTACTGTCACTTTCACCAACAAAAGGGCCATGACACTGACAATTGCGCCCGACTCCGCCATGAAATCCAAGACCTGATAGACTCCAAGAAAATACCTGACCCAGAAACAGAACAGCCTGACACACACAAAAACCCCTTACCCAATTACCGCGCCATACCACCACCAGCCTATATGATCAATTCTGGCCTCCCAGAAGACCTTGTCCTGAAATCCTTTCACCCTTAAGCCTTTTGCCTGGGAATTTAGGATAGTACTAGTGAAGATGAGTTTGAGCAGAAAAAAAACTTTTGGCTTGATTTCTCTAGCAGTGATGAGGAAGAAGTAAGGGGAATGACGCACAGTGGTTGCTTCTACAATGATATGGCGGAAAAGGGTAAGGAAGTTTTGACAGATGGTAGAGAAGTGGTTGAGACTGCAGAAAATACTGAAGGGGATATAGTGCTGAGGTAATTGAGGAAGACTATAGCACATGTGAGTATCTGGGAACTGTTATGTGCATCTCGGGAGCATAGGCAGGCTATGGTTGAGGCCTTTAGCAAGATTGTGGTACCGGAAGACGCCAACCCTGCAATGTTTGTTGGGTCGGTTCAGAAAGAAGCTTTGCATATATCTTTTTCTAAGGATGAACTCCCGGTGGAGGGAAGAAATCATAATAGGCCTCTATTTATCAGGGCCGAAGTGAGGGGTAAGAAAACTTCATGTGTAATGGTGGATGACGGTTCGTCCATCAATGTGTGCCCGTTGAAAATTCTGGCAAGATTGGGTATGAAAGCAACAGACTTGGACCCCTCCAGTATGACTATTAAGGCTTATGATGACAGTAAAAGGAGAGTTGAGGGTACTTTTGTGGCTATGGTCAAGGTACGGCCAATTGAAGATGAGGTTGAGTTCACAGTGCTGGACATCCCAGCCACTTTTGCCTTATTGTTGGGAAGGCCTTGGTTTCACAAACTTGGGGGCGTGCCTTCCACTTTGATTCAGATGATCAAGTTCCCGTATGAGGGAGAAGTTGTTACCATCCGGGCTGAGTTAGATAATGCCGTGGCTGCCTTGGAGGTACAACCTTTCACGAGGTTTCAGGTGTCAGCTACTTTTGAGGAGTGGGTGGATCCTAGGGTGGCTAGGATTATGAGAAAATGAAGTTTGAGCCGGGTAAAGGTTCAAAATTGCCAGATTTCAGAGGACAGACCACTCGGAAAGGTTTGGGGTATAGATCTGATGAAGAAAAGCCAAAGGTCAAGAAAAAGGGCCTGAAACTGATGGAATGTTTTTTGAAAGCTTCAGGATATCAATGGGAGCCTGAACCTGTGGAAGTTAATGGGATTGTGGTGCCTGGATTTGAGATCTTCCAGGATTTGTTGGGTGAGAAACCGCTGACTAAAGAAGCTGTGGAAGCAGAGAATTGTGAAGAAGAATTGATGAAGTTGGAGAGCCTGACTCTGGGAGAGGATGAAAAGCCTGAGGAAGATCTGATTGCAGATGAAGAAGTGTCTATAGATGATGAAGACATTTACCTTCCTGATTTGTTTGAATGTATTTCCGCATTATCCAATAATAAAGACATCTCTTTTGCTTACTTACATGAGTCATTTCCATTTACTCTACACGAATCAAGCATATTTGATATCAGTTCGGCCAGAACTACTACATTTAACTTGGGTACGCTTGAGAACCCCAAGGAAATTCTGATTGCAAGTGAAGTTACCTCTGAAGAGAGGGAGAAACTAGAAGAAGTGTTGGTCAGATATGCCAAAGTGTTTGCTTGGTCCTATGAGGACATGCCCGGGGTAGACAGAAACATTGCCCAACACACAATACCAACTTATCCGAATATGAGGCCAGTAAAACAGAAACTCCGACGGATGAGACCAGAATGGGCTGAGAAAGTCAGAGAAGAAGTTAAGAAACAGATAGATGTGGGGTTCCTGGAAGTAGTAAAGTATCCTGAGTGGTTGGCTAATATAGTGCCGGTGCCGAAGAAAGACGGGAAGGTCAAAATGTGTGTAGACTACAGAGATCTCAACAAGGCTTGTCCGAAAGATGATTTTCCTCTACCGCATATAGATGTTCTAGTTGATAGTGCGGCTTTATCTGCTATGTATTCGTTTGCAGATGGATTTTCAGGTTACAATCAGGTTCTCATGGCTGAAGAAGACAAGCACAAGAATGCATTTGTTACTGAGTGGGGTACTTATTGCTACAAGGTTATGCCGTTTGGGCTTAAGAATGCGGGGGCTACTTATCAGCGGATGGCCACTACACTTTTCCATGACTTGATGCACAAAGAGATTGAGGTGTATGTGGATGACATGATGGTGAAATCAGAGACAAGGGTTGGGCATATCGAAGCACTAGAAAGGTTCCTTCAGAGAGTTGACAGATACAACCTGCGGCTAAATCCCAAGAAATGTGTGTTTGGGGTGACATCAGGGAAATTACTTGGTCATACAGTGGGAATGGGCGGAATAGAGGTAGACTCCGAGAAGATCAAGGCAATCACAGAAATACCTGCACCGAAGACAGAAAAAGAAGTCAGAGTATTCTTGGGAAAGATTCAGTACATCAGTCGGTTCATCGCCAAGTTAACGTCAGTATGTGAACCTATCTTCAAACTGTTGAGAAAAGATCAGCCAGTGAGATGGAATGAACAGTGTCAGACAGCCTTCGACAAAATCAGAGAGTACTTGGTAAAGCCTCCTGTATTGAAACCTCCGAGACCGGGCAGACCTTTGATATTATATTTGGCTATAGAATTAGAAGCACTGAGGGCTATGATGGTACATGCAGATGAGACAGGGGTGGAACATGCAGTTTACTATCTGAGAAAGAAGATGCTCCCGTATGAGGCTCGATATCAGGAAGTTGAGAAGATCTGTCTTGCAGTGGTATAGGCTTCTAGAAAATTACGGCATTATTTCCAGTCGTACAAGATCCAGGTAGTGGCAAAGGAAAATCCTCTGAAATATCTTCATTCGGTGCTTTCACTAGTGGGGAAATTGGGTAGATGGTTGGTATTGCTGACACAGTTTGACTTTGAGTATCTTACCTCCAAAGTGATCAAAGGGCGAGCAGTGGCAGAGTTCCTGGCATTGCAACCTATTGAGGGGGATCAGTATAAGTTTGAATTTCCAGATGAAGAGATCCAAGCAATAACAGTTCAGAGATGGAAGATGTATTTTGACGGAGCAGTGAATTACAAGGGAGCCGGAATTGGGATCGTGATAGTGACCCCCGAGGGAGAGACCTTGCCTTTAGCCAAGAGGTTGACATTCAGAGTAACTAATAACATGGCTGAATATGAAGCATGTGCTTTTGGTTTGACAGCATTGATAGCCTTGAAGGCTGGGAGTGTGGAAGTCTACGGAGATTCTATGTTGGTGGTCCAGCAGATGCGAGGAGAATGGGAATTGATAGAAGAACGGTTGAAACCTTACCTTTTTCTCCTCAGAAAGTTGGCACAGATTATCCCCAAGTGTAAGTTTCAGCACTTACCAAGAGAAGAGAATTAGATGGCAGATGCATTGGCTACACTTGCAGCAACTTGGGAAAATCCAGAAAAGTTAGTGATGAGACCGTTGATACTGACAACAACGAGCAGACCTGTTTATGAGATATAAAGAATTCTGGAAGTTGAGGTCGACGACAATAAACCTTGGTATTATGACATTCAGAGGTATCTGGAACATGGCGAACTCCCGGAAGGGGCAGGCAGAAAAGACAGAATAGCTATTCAGAAGTTGGCTTCCCAGTATGTGATTTTGAAAGGGGAACTATACAAGAGGCAAGCAAACGGTATTCAGTTGAAGTGTCTGAGAAAAGAAGAAGCTCACATGTAATGGAAGAAATACACGCCGGGGTATGTGGTCTGCACATGAACAGGTTGAATCTGTCCCGCAAGATAGTGAGACAAGGTTTTTATTGGTCAACCTTGGAAACAGACTGCGCGAAGATGGTAAAGCACTGTCATGATTGTCAAGCACATGGTATTTTGAATCACTTACCACACACAGAATTACACGGGCTGTCAGAGCCGTGGCCTTTCTCAGCATGGGGAATTGATATGATTGGAGAAATTCGACCGAATGCATCGAATGGGCATCGCTATATAGTAGTGGTACTAGATTACTTCTCGAAGTGGGTGGAAGCCGAATCATTTCGCAATGTTACAGCAAAACAGATGGCAAAGTTTGTAGCTCGGAACCTCATTTGTCGGTATGGTATGCCGCATCATGTAGTGACAGACAACGGAGTTCAGTTTCAAGGAGAGACGAAGGCAATGTTGCAGAGGTACGGGATAGGCCACCACAAGTCATCACCGTACAGGCCGCAGGTAAATGGGGCAGTTGAGGCAGCCAACAAGACCATAAAGATGATTTTAGCCAAGATGACAGAGAACTACAGAGATTGGGCCGAGAAAGTACCATATGCTCTGTGGGGGTACAGAACATCAGTAAGGACAGCAACATGGGCCACACATTACTCTTTGGTCTATGGAATAGAAGCAGTGTTACCAGTAGAAGTGGAAATACAGTCTATGAGGGTATTAGCAGAGGCAGAATTACCGGAACATGAGTGGGTCGCACAGAGGTTTGATCAGTTAGCAATATTGGATGAGAAGAGAACTAAGTCTTTGTATCACATGCAGTTGTATCAGAAGAGACTGGCCCGAGCATTCAAAAAGAAAGTACGTCCCACCAAGATCAGAGAAGGTGATTTGGTACTTAAGCAGTCGAGGCCGTCGACGACAGATCCGAGAGGAAAATTCAGACCAAACTGGGAAGGACCTTACATAATGCAGAAGGTAATGGGAAATGAAGCAGTGAAGCTATCAGACTTGGAGGGGAACGAGTTCACAAAGCCGATCAACGTAGACAGATTGAAGCAATACTTTGCGTGAGGGAGAGAAGACCGAGCAGTCACCACGGGAATTAGCAGAAGACCTAACCCAACGGAATAAGAAAATCATTCATGCATACACGTAACATTGCATTCTCTTCGTGTTTGTTTTTGTTTTGTGTTCGCAGGTTCGAAGAAAGGAGAAAGCTGCAGAAATGAGCCAAGCAGCGTCAGCGCAATTTCAGTTTTTGGGCTGAGTCCCAAGGGGCGAGGCTCATATCAGATTGGGAGCGAGGCCCATATCATGTCAGCTCGGGGGCGAGGCCCATATCAGCTTGAGGGCGAGGCCCCCGTTGTCAGTTGTAGTTCCGGGTCGAGGTGCCCAGGGTCACGGTACCCACTACATCATCAGTTTGAGGGCGAGGTCCCTATGGTTAGCGGTGTTGGGTCGAGGTGCCCAGAGTCGAGGTGCCCCCGTTGTCAGTTGTAGTTCCGGGTCGAGGTGCCCACTACATCATCAGTTCGAGGGCGAGGTCCCTATTGTCAGCGGTATTGGGTCGAGGTGCCCAGGGTCGAGGTGCCCCCGTTGTCGGTTGCAGTTATTGGGATGCGTCCCATGATCGAGGTCCACTGCAGCACCAACTCAACTCGACGCAGCAGCCGAGCCAGGTAAGTGAAAATGCATTGCATAACTTTGATAGGATTGTTCAAAGCCACACACTGCACAAGTCCCATCAAAGTGGGGGCGACTGTAGGCATTGCATTTTCGCATGTGAAACCCGATGATGAGTCTCAGTTGGAGGCACTACCTTTTTAGCTAAGGATATTGCGGGAAACGGAGGTCGGAAGGGGAAATTCAGAATAAGTACGTCATCAAGTTCATTTAACAAGTTCACTGTCTTTGTTAGTGCTGCGTTCGTTAATTCGTTCGAACGTCAGGCAGATTGCGGACGTTCGTGTAGCGTTCGAATTGGCGTTCGAACGGCGTCGGTGTTTCTGGTATTGCTGCTAGTCTCGCACCCCAGCCTAATTAGCCCCCCAAAGCCCATAAAACACATCCCAATTTAATTAAATTAAACATTGAATTAAATAAAATATTTAACCATTTACCAATTAAATAAAACACAAAATATATCATTCCTAATAAAGATAATCAAATATATTAACTTTCTAACCAACAAATCACATACTAAATTAAAAGGATGTCATGCCTAATTAAAATCAATCATAACAAATTAAATATTTTGTATTCCTAATCTAGCCAAGATTTGTCCCCCCTCAATCTTTGACTTTCCTTGCTCAAACACCAAATCATATCTCTCTTTAATGCCAAATCATATTCCTTGTGAGACAAGGAGGAGCCCTAGCCCTTCTCTATATAAACAACCCATAACCAAGACATGCATCCTCTAGCATATACAGATAACTCACAGAAAAATCATAACACAAAGAGCCTTAGCCATTCACGGCAATAGCAACAGGAAGAACACAAACCATTCCCCTCATATCCTCCACTCCGTAACCGAAAACAGCACCCTCCTAAAACCTCTACCCATCACCGAAAATCTCCCTATACAGCAGCCCTCCTGTTGGAAAAATTAATCCATGTCCCAAGATCAAAAGCACAAGCAAAATATATATAAAAGAATGAACAATATTGAAGTATGGCGGAATCATACTCACAAAGATCGGAATACGGATGCGTTGATGAAACAAAACTTTCTCCTTTGTGCAGTGAAGGATTCGGCCAAGCAGAAAAAGAAGCTCCAAGCAATGTTTGATCCTTCCAAGCTCTAAGATGAGTTTCCCATAACACCTTTGTATGATCCCTTGATGGTGCTAGCCAAAGTTGTGAATTAAAGTTCCAAACTTGTACACTTTCTTCTAGTCTTGCCACAAAACAAATGAAGAAATGGAGAGCCAAAACTTGCTCACTGTTTCGGTAATTTGAGAGGGAGAAGAGATATGATTTTTTGTTACAAAAATCAATTTATATTTATGCCATAATATTTATTAAATAATAATAAACTTATGACACAAACCATGCAAAGGCTTAGAGTGTCAAACACTCAATTTCCATGCAATACCCTTGAGTGCATTGTACACTATCTCCATGCAATGCA
This sequence comes from Zanthoxylum bungeanum, assembly GCA_019454045.1. Classification (NCBI taxonomy): domain Eukaryota; kingdom Viridiplantae; phylum Streptophyta; class Magnoliopsida; order Sapindales; family Rutaceae; genus Zanthoxylum; species Zanthoxylum bungeanum. The sequence continues at coordinate 68,207 of SKCR01022871.1, forward strand.
TCAACAATAAAATAATGCATATAATGACATGTGTCATGTGGGCCCCACACGTTTCCAAATGAAAGTGGGCCCACGTGCACTCACGCGTTCGGGTCCGATATTTCCGAAATACCGAACTTACGTCGCGACGTTAATTAAATCGAATTTAAATAAATAATTGCGCCTAGCGAAATTATTATTTACGTCGCTAACGAATTAATTCTAAATTAACTCGTTTGCCCGAATTAAAATCTAATTTTAATTTCGCGTCGAAATCGAATTTCGATTATTATATCGAATATAATAATTTTACGATTAATTCCAAATTAACCGTTCTCTCTCTTTATATAGTACTTTATCCAAGATAAAGTCTCTCCGTAATTAATCCAAGATTAATCGAGTTTGAATCATACGTCATTGGTGAATCTTCGGGAAGCGACCCAAGAGATCCCTAGATATGTTGGCAGTAAATCCGGTTGTCGAACTATCCGAACACGTACGTACCAAGTACTATGTTTTTCCCGATTTACAAGACAAGGTTAGCCTCTAGCAAAACGCCATGTCTACCCAATTCTCTAGAAATATTCTTATTGGAATATAAGATCTATAACAGGCGTAGCATACCGTAGTATAGTGTATATGGAACCAGTATCGGATGATCACATGTAAGGCCTGGGGCTGGAGATGTGTCTGCCCCGTACGATACACATATCGGACATCAAGCAACCAGTCTCTTTGAATCGGATAATCCTGACCTAGTCATATTATCCCGATGGTTGCAACCATTATAGAGTACTAGTTCTGTATCCCTCGCGATCATATTCTCCATATTTCTGAAGTGATACTTCCATCTTGACATCACATCCAATACACTACGATTCTCGATAAACCCAGAAGAGGTGTACACAGAACCCGTTAAAGCCCTGGACCACCAAAACTAAAGTTTACCGATTGTCGTAAGTACTAGCGATGCAAGTCTCAGGTTAAGATCATATGCACCTACCCTGAAGCGGACTCCCATAGACACGCAGACATAACTACCAATGGGACTCCGCGGGGTCTATCCAGAGCGAAGCTGTTTTCCGTACCATCGGTAAAACACAACCTCCTACCGCACTTGCATAAGTATCCTATACTTAAATATATGAGAACTATGCCGTTGTGCCCTCACAACATGCACGAGTGCAGTACTAGTCTATTCCGCATTATCGATGTCCAATCTCGATAATATTACAACTAGGGATATTTAATGATTAAACCTTTATGGATTGATACTGTCTCATATCATCACAATCCGGAACTAATCATAGGGACTTTTACCATTTATATATCAAAGTAAATAAATTAC